>APFE031297601.1:40585-62403 GCA_000404065.3 Pinus taeda
GAACATATGATTAATTTTATCAATAATCTCTAAATACATCTAATAATAATATAATAATTTTAAATATGTGTGAGATTTGTTATTTTAATTTTAAATTTTCTTAGTTACTTGAGTTTGTTGACATAGTATCTTAAAAGGAGTATCTTAAAAGGAATAGTATATTTTCTTTATTGATACCTGACTTAGAAAAGTTTGTTGAAGAAATGTATCAATAGCATAAGCTTAAAAAGAGTTCAAATATCTTGGATGAGATTCCCAGCAATTAGAGATCTCCTCTCATCAAGACTAGGCTTGGATATAGAGAAGAATCCAACTATAAGAAGATAGAAGGTAAAGACTCTAGATTTCCTTTTCAGAGGAAATAAGTGATGTTTTTCGATGAACTTGGGTCTAAGATAGAATCTTAGAATCTCTGATGCTACCAAACCAATAATGACAATGATACTACTTTGCATAGCGGAATATAAACAACAGTAAATCTACTAGTGCATAAAATATGGAAAACTTTTTACAATTTTCAACCCAACTTCATTATATTAATAAACATATAATACAATAATCTAGGGCTCATATACCATGGATAATATCCCTCATACATCCACTGATAGAACATACAAAACTAGGGCCTGGTGTCAATCCATCGACAACCAATCTGCCCTCAAAAAGATACTCTAATCATCCAATTGATGTAGAGCTCCTCACAGTTGCCTTGAACATACCCTTTACTTGCCTGGTCCTTCGGCTCCCGATCTGCAACTCCTACCTCTATCAAAGCTCCAAGTCCATCTCGCCACTGAACCTCGACTATCAATCTGCTCATTATGTGTGCCTTAGTCCATCAAGGGCACAAGACATCAAGACTCTTGTTGAGTTGTTCACAAATCCATTTATGAACAAATCACAATTTCCCATTGCTACTCCTCAGCTACTCAGGGACTTCAACCCACTATAGTCTTCTTATGCTTCTGCAATGAAGACCAACATAGGTCACAAAGGGTTGCCACCGATCACTACAAGATATCCATCTCCCACAATGAACATAGGCTAGGAGGATTTCCCATCATCTGTTGTAGAAGTCCTTCTCCATACACAAGTCTAGGGCTTCTCAACTACTACTTTGGTTGATCAAACCTTGAGCTCAACTTCTTCCACTCTAGAAACAACTAAGTCCATGAAGATGGTGCACATTGGGATCCAACCTTAGACACTATCAAATTGTCCTCCAACAGACCATAAATTCTCATTGCATTTACACACTTGTTCCACTCTCATGTTGCCTTCCAATAGTCCACGAGTGACCAATACTTGCTTTAGCATCTTCTCCTAGTTAGGGAATCCAATCATCTAGGAAACTCCTCTTAGATGCCAACAAACTTCTCCTAGGAAACCCACCCACTTGCAAATTGCATCAACTCAAGAGGACAACCATACCTAGTATGAAACCTTCTTTCTCTCCTCTTGACATGACACATAACCTGCTGATGTAATCTACTCCTTAATATGTCCACCAACTATCCTAATGTAGGACACTCCAACTAGCACCAGCTCACCATGAAACCATCAATAAACCACATACCTTATCATATCGTGGGATGTTATATATGGTTGTGGGTTTGCACTATTGGTTAGGGCTACAACTACATTGCTAATACAATCCTTCCTCATGTTCAGGCCTCCTTCTTAGTTGTGGCTTCATCCTTAACACCTCCTCCTCCTATTAGTTGTCGATATGGGCTTATACCATCCCTCGAATAGGCCTCCTCCCACACCTATGTAAGGGAATACCTCTAGGGCCTACCTGGGAAAATAGTCCCAGCCTTAGGGACCACCTACACACTAGTGTTTAGGCGTACATACTATTTTAACTTCACAACAAAAATAGTGATAGCCTTTGGTTAGGAGAAACACCCAGGAACATGCCACCAATCTACCTAAAATGACCTCCAATTGTGGAGGATCATTTCTGCTCTACTTTAGCCACCTAAAAGACCCAAAACAATCCTCTTTCTAGCCTCGACCTCCCTTCTTAGAGTTGTGGGTGCCTCAGGGATGATTTCCTATGAGAGACACACAAATGGATGAGTGAAAATGACCTCTCCAATCACTTCTATTTATACAAAACTCATGTAGCATCAAAAAACAACTTGTGGTACTCTAACTCGTCAAGTTAACCTCCATTAGGTGCCACATTAACCCACAATTACATTAGAAAATTCATATGTCAAGTTATATACCTCAGATTTGAGTGATTTGTGATGCTCCTGGTTACCCTTGGGATCCTCCATCACCTCAAATCATCACATGTCCAAAACTCATCATCGATTTTCACCCACTAACTTGGGTGAAAAACCCATAGGCTTGGGTTTCATGCCCACAAGTTCTTTTGTGGTGCTCCAACCTCCAAACCCTTGATCCCCAAGGCTTGGAGTAACTCCTAAGCTACAAAAATAGAAAATAAGAAGGAAACTAAAAATAAATCCAAAAGTAGTGTTAGACAACAACAATACTACAATAATAAACAATAGCAAAGTTAAGTTAATAACAACTTTAAAAAAGACTAGCAATAAAGAGTTGTTCGAGGAAACAATTCCACCAACCACTATGAATGAGTGAAGAACCAACATATGTCCTTTTTTCCTTAAAGACAAGATCGTAAAAGGAAAAGTGCTCCCAAGTATCAAATTTGGTTCAATGCTTTTTTTTCTTGCAACAATTTTGATCATAAAGCCATATAGTGTCGATGGCATGCAAGAAATCAAGTTGTGTTGGGTACCAACAACCCAAGAATGTATAAGATGCTTACGAAAGAGTATATTTATAGCTTCAAGAGAGAACTTGTTGATAATGGCATTAGTAAGCACAATTACTTTAACCTCCTATTAAATCCTATTTAATGTCACAACTATCACATTTTTTGGCACAAGGCAGTAGTTTGCCAATATGGGAAGATGAGGCATCCCTCACAGATTTTGTAGTAAAAGGAAGCAACTTGACCATTAAATATAGGATGTAATCTGAAAAAGGAATTTGAGTTTGATTTCAATGCTCAATGTAAAAGAAGCATGAAAAGAGGTGAAAGGAACAAGTTGAGAGCTAAATATTTTCTCAAGAAAAATCATGATAGAATTAAGAGGAATGATTATCTTATTCCAATGGTGGAACCATATAAGAATATCAACTACAATAAGCATAGGTATCAAGCAAGCAAAAGCAACATCAACCCAAATAAGTCTTCTGTTCAAATCAAGTTATACGGAAAGAAGAATATTTGGGTGAAGAAACAATTGAGGGGAAGTGAAATTTAGCCCTGTGTAGCTAAGACGAACTCATAAGTAGGCTAAATGAGAATTTGGAAGGAGATTGTCCCATTAGTACTTGGCATACAAAGGTATGGAGGGAAAACTACGAAAATATACTCAGAGGGATTATGTCCTCAATTTATTTTCATTAAAAGGAAGAGAATGGCTTTAAGGGAAGCCAAAGAAATTAGATGTAGGAAACAATAAGAGATGTACAAAGTGAAGCATCTAAATATTTGAGGTAATGTTAGTTCCATTTTTTGTTACAAAACTGAATTCATTTGTATTTATATAACAAGCATTGCAGGAGAAAGATAAAATAAATACAATGTGGTCTAAGGGGCAAAGCTGATACATCAACATTTGATCTTATAAGAAGATAGATTGCAACAAGAGAGTGCATTGATAAGGGGCCCAAAGTGAAAATCAGGTATAGTATATTAGTTCTCTAGCAAAAGAAAGAAGGAAGATGTAAAGAGATCAAAAAAATAAGCGCATAGGATCAACGGAAGTTACACTTTTAGTAGTAGAAGGCCTCATCCATTTGTCTTAGGAAGAGTTGAATGCTCTGTAAATGAAAGGTTTGATAATATTTTATGACATGCTCTAATATCATTTAAGTAGTATTTTTTAATATGCCTAGCAATCATGAGTTCATGTAAACAATTGTTTTTTCTCTACATGTTCCTTAGTTATCAATTGGTATCGCTATGTCCATTTATATTCTTTGGTTTAGTTGGAGAAACCTTTTGTATAATAGATATCTCTTTTATGAGGAGAAATCATGGGAGTTTTCCTAGGCATTAAACAACTAGTATCATAGTTACAATTGGTGTCATTTTTTTATTAGCACCAGTCCCTATTCAGAGTAGCATGATCTCAAGGGGAGAAAAGATGATAGTTAGTATTCTGAGGAGGAGTGAGCACAATCACTCAAGCAGTAGTGAGAGTGGAAGGGTGAGGAAAAACTTATATCATTAGTAGCATTTGCAGTTATGATTGGTATACAAATGTATTGGTAGGTGGGAGTGATTTTCCATTGGGTCCTCATGAGAAAATTTGTTAGCCATAGAGTGTCAAACATTGGTTGAAAGGTTAAGAGAGATAGTAAATGTTCAGGGAGAGCATATCAAAGATATCTTGTACTCTAGGGAATATCAACATCTAGAAGAAGCCACAAGGACATTTGTTCTTTATTGTAGGCATTATGATCCCTTGACATTAATGTCAAAGAGGGAAGTTTTTCCTCCTTGGATAAGTAGAAGGAAAATCTGATATCAAGAGGTTTGTCTACTAATACTTGTTTTACAGGTGTCTTTGGCCATGATTGCAAATCAATGTGGTTGCAGCTAATATTGGATGATGGCATTCAAGTACCTCACCAAAGAGATGTGGTTGGATAACAACCATTGGGTAGAGAGATAAGGTTACAAAAGGGAGAGTGAGCAAAATTTTGTTTTTTTCTAATGAAAATGAACATCAGGGGAGAGATGGATGTATCCCTTTATCATTGATGTCAAAACAATAGAGATATATCAATCACAACTTGTGCTTGTGGGAGATTGTCATCAATGTCAAAACGAAGATATTATTGATATTGTTATGATGGAAGTTGGAATTGTTGTGTTGGCATTGATGTGAACCTTACTGCAGTGATGTCAACCATGGTGCATGGACGAGATGATCATGCCAAGGGAGATTTTTGGAATTGAATGGGATACTAATTGTGTAATGTGTTCTCAGTAATGTCAATTAATATTCTAATCATACAAGGAGTCTTATTTCTTTAAGGAATTTAAGTGTTATGAATTGAATCGTGTGATCCTACAAATTATTGAAATGGATAGGCCTTAGAAAGACCTTTCTAATGGTACCTGGAAGTCTAAAAAACTCTCTACGAATCAAAAGTTTTGTAAATTCAAATTTTGGCAAGATTCCATGGCCTCATGGTGTGAATTTCATGGTGCAAATTTCACTTGCCAAATTTCACTTCAAATTATGGTCCATGGAATTTAATGTCCATGGCATGTTGAAATGTTGCACCAATGTTGATCAACCCAAATGACATTCTTTTGAATCCAAATGTTCCCCACTTCATGTGGAATGTTGCCTTTAGCCTATAAAGCTATGAGACTAGAACCTGGTTATAACTAGAATAGCCATCAAACAAAGAAAACATATCTGACCCCAATACTATTTATATTATCTATTCCATAGACAACATGGGGTAATTATCTTTCCGAAGCATCGTTCAAGTTGCGGAAATCAACACACAAGTGGATTTCACCATAATTATTTATAATCGGGACCAAGTTTGATACCTAGGTAGAATGTCACACTTTATATATGATCCAAGCATCCAATGATTTCCATAACTCCTTTTGAATCAAAGGTTCAAGCATCGAATGTACCATCCATAGCTTTTGTTGAAAAGGCTTGGTCCCTTCTTTGATTGGAATCACTTGTTGGATTATTTGCATGTCATAAGCTTTAAGCTCATCATATGTCCACACGAGTACATCTTGGTACTACTTGAATAATCGGATTAAAGTTTGCCACTCTTGTGGTGTGAATCAAGTACCAAGATTGAAAAACTTTGGATCCTTTAATGTTCCCAAATTTATTTTCTCATGCGACAGCGTTGAGCTATGGGTTTTCACATTGACTGGCCCACCGAAGCGATTTTTCAAGTCATACAACTTTTCCAATGATACCATATCTTTCATCATGGGTTTATCTTTGTTTATACAAGCTACATCATACAACACTTTCTTGTGCTTGTCTTAGTCGATAGTTGCATCCTTAAATACATCAGTGTTCACCATAAAATGCATAATTTGTTGGTCATTATTGAAAATGTGCAAATTAGTCATATTTTAGGGATGGGTGGTTTATAAATAATTTCTACAAAATACCATCCCTAAGCGGTGATAACCTAGCAACAACATTTTCCAATGCATCCACAGTTGCATTTCATATTTTAGGAACAAAAATAATGTTAAAAGCTTGGAAATACGAAATCAAACGCCATACCTGTTGTTGATAACTTTTCAAAAGAGATGACACATAGTGTATAGTATCGTGTACCTATCATATAACAATTTCTGAGTCACAAACTTCTTTGAGAAGTGCAACATTAAGGTCGATGGCTCTTTGCAAAACCTAAGATGAGCGCTTCATATTTCGCGGTATTGTTCGTGCGTTCGAATTCCAAGCAGATGGAGATCATATGTTTCCTCTGTTGCGGGTGTACTAAAAAAAGCAGCTCTAGATCTGTCCCGTGTTTTGGAATCATCAAAATATGATGTCCAAAAGTCATATGTACAAGGACTATGTTCTACACTAGTACTACTATTATTACTACTACTAACTATACATATGTCATTTTCACTAGTTGGACTAGGAAGGAGCTCCAACTGTGTGTCTTTATGGTGGCCACAATGGCACTGGACTCTGTGTCAATGATCTGCTTCCCTTTTTCATTCCCCTTTTCGAGTTCTGACTCAGAGTCAAAACATGCATTTGACTCGAAAGCCTTCATCTCGGCCACGAGTGACTGTTTAGCCTGACACTCACTTGTGTTGCGAGTGGAGCTCTTATGGACCTCACACCACTTTCCCATGTCCTTGTTTATCTTTGTGGTGTTGTTATTTCTTTGTTGCTTTAGTGAGTTATCCTAGGTCACCCCACCTTGGCTTTTCCCTTTGCTCTACGATTTGGGGGCGCCTTTCCCTTGCTTTGAATTTTCAGACCCAAAGTCCCACTTTTTTGTTTAAACTTCTACTCAATCTCGACAACATATCGATATGTTGTGCCGAGAGAGGAGATGTCTAGGAAATCCATCTCATCCTGGATGTACCTGTGTAGGTAGTTGTGATACTTGAGTACCAAATGTTTCTCAGAATCCTTAATACCCAACTTCGCCTTAAGGGTATGAAAAACATTTGTAAAGTTGGGCACGTCTTAGTCCCTTCCCTCTCGCATCATGGTCCACTTTATCTATTTATCCTCATAGCTCTCGATAGGGTAGTACTACTCCTTGATAACGTCTTGAAATGAATTCCAAGTTGGTGTGCCCGAAAATAGTGAGGGTCTACTTTCATCCTTCTTCTCGCAGTAGGTTTCCCACCATTCCTAGATGTGGGGGGGCTTTGAGAAGTGAAAAAGTAATCTTTTCCCGAATGGAAAAATCATGAATAGAAAAATATCCTTCTAGTAGAGTTAACCATTTATCTATGGAATCTACATCTATCTAACCCTCAAATATGGGGATGGAAAAGTCAACTTGTACCTTAAAGGGTGTGGCACTTCCAGAGTAGCTACTGGAACAAGATGTGTCACCCTTGGGTAGTCGTTAAAGGATCTGGGCAAATTTGTCCATCATCGCATTCCTATGTCACTCGCGGGCTTCTTCGAGAAAGATTTTGAAAGGATCTCTTGCCCCCTCATATTTCTTCTCTTATTCCATGGGAGGCTGTTGGGATTTGCAAGGTTGGCCTTGCAAAGGTTCAACTAGTTCGTACCCTAACTCCTTATATCCCGACCTTATTGGTGACATGCAAAGAAAAACGGAGAAACGACAGATCGCTCTGATATCATTGATGCGAACTTAAATAGGAATGCAACAAATTACAGATATAACCATAAATATAAATATTCACTAGAAATAATACTTCATTTCATTAATATCAAATATTGAAATATGCTTACAAACAGAATGGAAATATCTGAGAAGAGATGTGGCGGCTACATGCCTCTAAATTGTGTTACAGTGAGGCTCTAAGGCCTATTCATTATTTAGAAACAACAAAAAACCATAAGCATCCAAAAACCTAACCCTAGGAGATGAAGCACCAAAACTATGGGCCTCGTTTGAGTAAATTGGTACATCAACTTCTTTTGGTCATAACTTTGGCATATGATCTCTGTTTGACACGCACAATACCTCGTTAGAAAGATCTATCTGATGGCTACAACTTTTGAGTGACTAATAATGATTAGAAACTTATGTTGGCCCCGATTTTCCCAAAAAAAATGTCATTTAGGGCCTCAAAATGACTCTGGAAGTTTAGGATCCGAAAAACTGCCAAAAATAGTAAACCGTGCTACAATTAATGAAATTGAAAAACTAAAAGAGACAGTGGTGGGGATCTAAGTTGAATAGGTGGGTGGCCAGCAAAAATCAATTTTTCTGATACCCAGCAAAATATTCCATGAGGATGTGACGGCAGTGATAACAATTACAACACATTCTCAATATGATAAGTACCAAGATAACCGAAATAGTTCAACTACTTTAGCACAGTTAAAAGAAAAAACAAATTAGAAACATTCACAGAATAGTCTTACAAATATCCATAATCCATGCTTGAAGAATGTGTTATCCATAAGGCTTCTGATATTAAGTAAAATTTCCAAGACATATGTATACAGTGAACACCACTAGCTCCAATAATGGAGCATTAGAGCCACTCCTTGCTCCTCAAAAGAACTTCTTTTTCTCTCTAATGTTATGTGAGAGGATCCAAGGTGAAAAGTCATTTTCTCTTATAATTAGGGTGTATATATAACAATGAGGAGGTGATACTTCACCTTCCTTGTGACTCTTCATCTACCCTCACAACTATTTAACTTCCTATGACTTTTCAACTTTACATGAATCTTCATATTCCATACATGTCCTTTGGAATTTCACTTTACAATGAATTTTGAAAACATGAATTACATAATCCACCATAATAGTGTGGCTTGTGACAAATCATGACATGACACTACTGACATGGAAAACTTGATGATGTGGCAATGTCAAGCTGCTACTTCTGCTATGTGTTGAGTTTCTACTTGAGAATTATTTTCTTTCCACCTCTACATGGCTTGGTGATAAGAAATATTCAATGATATCAACTCTTGAGTTGTGATCACAAACTAGTGTCCCTTTTGTTTCCCTCGATTGATCAGCTTACATACTCAACTACAAAGATGTCTTTCAGCTCATTTTCCTTTTTCATCTCCTTTTTCATCATCTCGCCTTGTCATGATAAGGTACCTGCATCTAGAATTCACTCATGACAAGATGACATCAGTGTGAAAAACCCCTAGTCTAAGATAATGCATATTGATACTGAGTTGAAACCAGGTAATAAGTTGGGGGAGCAGCTCAGTGACTGTGTAATTTCGCATTTCAATTAGTCAAGGGTGAACCTTAGGCCTTAATACTACATAATGCGCAGTCCAGGTTGGGCTAAGGAAGAAAACTACAAAATTCTAGAGGTCAATGTGGCAAGTTGAGGGGATGGGCACTGGATCATGACATCGCAAAATTCCAGGAGATAGAGGATGTTGGGCCAATGTGCAATTTCATAGGTCATGGCCTCAAGGTATGAGTTTGAGACTATATATTATGCAATGCATAGTTGAATCTAGGCTAGGAAGATGGATAACGCAATTCTAGGAGCTAAGGCTAAGGATTGAGCACTGGAACTACACAGTGCAGCAGTCTTGGTAGGCAAGAAATGCACATTGCGCAGTGTAAAGAGGCAAGGTCACACCTAAAGGACTAATATTGTGCAATGTGTAGTTTAGGGAGGTTGGGTGAAGTTAGGTTGCTTGCTTGGGAAGCCTTTCAGGCTAAGTGTTAGATCGATGAGGCTGATGCGAATAGTGATAAGACTTCAACTTTAATCACACACTTAGAACAATTGATGAAAGAAGTACATAGATAATCCATAACACATGACCAATGCATTTCCCTCAGTGTGACAACTTTACGACAACTTATGACAAGTGCGACAATAAAGATACACTTTGTGGCGACTGTGATGACACTTCTGTGACAGTGCTTCAAACTTTGAAAATGAGTGTGACAAATGTTTGCATGGTTAGAATAACTAATTTACACAAATATGACCTCATCAAACCACCATAATAGGCTTACACACATTGTACAACAACCAACATGCAAAAAGACGCTGCAAAAGGGACCAAACCACCTCAAGAAAATGCATGGAATGAATTTCAATTTTTGTGATGACAATATAAAATACCAAAGAAGGCTCCGAAATTGAGTGTAGGCCAAAAGTTTTGAGGGTGTTGCAGCAGCGACAACATAATGGAAATGGGCTAATTATTTAACTTACCCCCCACTTTTATCATGTGTGTATGACTTTCGACCTACCCATTTTCCAATGTTGCATATATTTTGGGCATGCTTCTACCCATGTTCTCTATTATATCAGTTCCCTATATGTGATGTATATTCCCCATTATTCCTTGTTTGTTAAGGAAACTCTTATAAAAGTTCTCTCCTCCATAGCCCCAACACCTAATGGGATGAAATCTTGGCCTCTTACAAAAGGAATCAACCACCTTTGTTTCACTGAGTTTGTTGATTTTCCTAGCAATTTTTCATAAAAAAATGAGAGTTTTTAACCCCTTCTTCCTTTTCTCCATCTTGCGTCTTTTCTTGTCATCCCAAGTCCTTTTGAAAGTTGCTTTATTTTTTCTCTACTTATATAGGTACTCTACCTTCCTCATAGCTTCACCCAAAGTCCTTAATTCATCAAATTTAATATTGTCACAAATATAATGGTGGTAACCCACTCACATATCTCTATATCTTTAGCTTTTCGTTGCTAATAAAATATTATACCTCAAAGATTCAATGAATTTCTAGCCATATTCTTCCATTTCCATGTTCCCCAACTTGATTTTGAAAAACTCATAAATTTTCCTCTTATAATATTGCTCAGATACGTATTTCCTTTGGAAGCACTTTTTAAATTTCCTCCCTAAGATCTTGTTTTCATCCAAATGATTTACTTCTTTGAGTTGTTTCCACCATAAATTTTCTTTCCCCTTCAATTGTTAGATGAAAAATTGTGCCTCTAATTTGGATGAGTAATCATGTAGCTTAAAGTAATTTTTCATTTCTAATAACTACTCTTTAGCCTCCACTCCCCTATTATGCTCACCATTAAATGTCGGAGGCTAATTTTCCTAAGCTCTACTTGCAAACTATTCAAGATAAACTAATATGCTCAAACTACTTTCTAATTCTAAAGAAACATAATCTCTCTTAGTTGAATTCCTTTATGCATGATGATGCCTCCCAATAGCACTCATAGAGTGCCTTGAATCTCCAACATCATTTCCCCTAACTCACGAGTCATGTTCCTCTTCCTACCTAGAATCATATCTCTCATCCATATTCATCTATAATTTATTTAGGTTCTATAAAATTGGAGTATTATTTTTTTGTTGTTCCCTCATCAACCCCTCATTATCAGCTTTGTATCTTAGCAATTTCATTTTTAGGCCCCCATGGTTTCCTCCACGTCTCAATCCTTTAGATTATCCTTTACATTATTATTCAACTCTATACTAGCATCAACCATGCTAATTTTCATGACTTTGACATATTTTACATGGTTGCACGACCCCTTGTAGCCTTGTTTTAAAAGTTATGGAAATTTTCCTATCTCAAATCAAAATTCTAGTTTGATAAGCATATTCTCTTTTCCAGTAGGTTTTATTGACTATCTACTTTTCCAAATCCAAGTCTCAAACTGAAATTTATGGTCTTTGAAATTTTTGGCCCATTCAACTCAATTTTCCATGTTCTATCACAACACACTATTTCCAATTTTCTCAATAATAATGTATTCAAATTTTCAAATCTAGCTTCATGGCTTGATTCTACAATCCCATAGAATTTCACTAGCTACTTTGGTGCCCCAATATAATGTTTGGTTGTTGAGTTACACCCTTTTGGACTAATTGCATGCCTAATTTTTCCTTCATAGGGTTTTAATCATAAATTCCTCATACTACCTCCATTTTAGAATTGTAAAATATCATTCGAAATCTCACATCAATATTTTTTTATTTTATATTTAAACATTTCTTTTACAAATTTGCACCATTGGTACAAGTAATTATCATGGTTATCCACTACTTAAAATCATCCTTTTTCCCTAAAAAATTCTCTACAAGTGGATGACTTGAGAAATAAGGAAAAAATAATTAAATGTTTCTATGGTTTCACTTGCGTTTCATTAGTGTCAACTTGAGAATGATTTTCCTTCCACCTCTGCATGGCTTGGTGATAAGGAATATTCAATGATATCAAGTCTTGAGTTGTGATCACAAACTAGTGTCCCTTTTCTTTCTCTTGGTTGATCAGCTTCCATACTCAGCTACAAAGGTTTCTTTCATCTTGTTTCCCTTTTTCATCTCCTTCTTCATCATCTCACCATGTCGTGACAAAGTACCTCCATCTACAATTCACTCATGATGAGACGACATCAGTTTGAAAAACCCCTAGTCTAAGATAGTGCATATTGATCCATTAATTGAGCTAAAACCGGGTAATAAGCTGGGAGAGTGGCTTAGTGACTGCACAGTTCAAGTAGTCAGGGGTGAACATTAAGCCTTGAGACTGCACAATACACAATCCAGGTTGGGTTGAGGAAGAAAATTGCACAATTCTAGAGGTAAATGTGACAATTCGAGGGGATGGGTAATGGATCAGGACATTGCGCAGTTCCAGGAAATAGAGGATTTTGAGTCATTGTGAAATTTCATAGCTTAGGGTCTCAAGGGATGAACTTGAGGCTATATATTGTGAAATGCGTAGTTGAGGCCAAGCTAGGAATATGGATTGCACAATTCTAGGAGGCAAGGCTAGGGCTTGAGCACTAGAATTGCATAGTGCAACAATCCTGCAAGGCAATAAATGCACATTGTGCAGTGTCAAGAGGCAAGGTCACATCTAGAGGACTAATATTGCACAATGTGTAGTTCAGGGAGATCGAGTGAATCTAGGTTGCTTGGTTGGGAATCTTTTTAGAAATTGGCTAAGTGCAGGATTGGTGACACTGATGTGAATAGTGATAAGACTTTGATTGTGATCACACCCTTAGAAAACTTGATGACACAACAACATAGATAAACCAAAACACATGAACAATGCATTTCCCTCAATGTGAAAACTTTACAACAAATTACGACGAGTGCAACACTAAAGATACACTTTGCGACGACCGTGATGACACTTGTGTGGCAGTGCTTCAAACTTCAAAAATGAGTGTGATGGATGTTTTCATGTTAGAACAACTCATTTACACAAATATGACCTCATGAAACCACCATAATATGCTTATACATATTGTGTGATATCTAACATGTGAAAAGACATTTTTTTCCTATATTGAAAATGGGACCGAAACACTTCAAGAAAATGCATGGAATGAGTTTCAATATTTGCAATGACATTAAAAAATACCGAGGAAGGCTCTGAAATTGAGCGTAGGTCAAAGTTTTGGAGGGTGTTGAGGCAGTGACAACATAATGGAAATGGTCTAATTATTTAGCTTACCTCCCACTTTTATCATGTGTGTATGATGCTCGACCTACCCATTTTCTAATGTTGCATATATTTTGGGCATACTTCTACCCATGCCTTCCATTATATCAATTCCTTGGATGTGATTTATATTCCCCATTCTTCCTTGTTTATTAAGGAGACCCTTATACAAGTGCTCTCCTCCATAGCCCCAACATCTAATTGGATGAAACCTTGGGGCTTGGCCTCTTCCAAAAGGAATCAACCCCCTATGTTTCACTATAGGTTCAATGAGTTCGTTGATTTTCCTGCCAATTGTTCATCAAAAATGAGAGTTTTTAGCCCCTTCTTCCTTCGCTCAATCTTACTTATTTTCTTGTCATCCCAAGTCCTTTGGAAAGTTGATTTATTTTTTCTCTACTTATATAGGTACTCTACCTTCCTCATAGCTTCAACCAAAGTCCTTAATTCATCAAACTTAATATTATCCCAAATACAATAGTGGTAACCCACTCACATATCTATATATATTTAACTTTTCATCCCTAATAAAATCTACATACCTCAACAATTCAATGAATTTGTAGCGGTATTCTTCCATTGCCATGTTTCCCAACTTGAGTTCGAAAAACTCATAATTTTCCTCTCATGATATTGCTCAAATAGGTATTTCCTTTGGAAGCACTTTTTAAATTTCCTCCCCAAGATCTTGTTTTCATCCAAATGGTTTACTTCTTTGAGTTGCTTCCACCATAAATTTTATTTCCCCTTCAAGTTCTAGATGAAAAATTGTGCCTCTAATTTGGATGAGTAATCATGTAGCTTAAAGTACCTTTTCATTTCTAATAACCACTCTATAGCCTCCTCTCCCTTATTATGCTCACCATTAAATGTGGGAGGTTACTTTTCCTAATTTCTCCTTGCAAATTATTCAAGTCAAACTAATATGCTCAAAATACTTTCTAATTCTAAAGAAATATAATCTTTGTTAGTTAACTTCCTTAAGCATGATGATGCTTCGAAATAGCACTCTTAGATTGCCTTGAATCTCCAACATCCTTTCCCCTAACTCATGATTCATGTTCCTCTTCCTACCTAGAATCATATCTCTAGTCCATATTCATCTATAATTTATTTAGGCTCTATAAAATTTGAGTATTAATTTTTCATTGTTCCCTTATCAACCCCTCATTATCCACTTTGTAGATGAGAACCTCCATTTTGAGGCTCCCATGGTTTCCTCCAAGTATTGATCCTTTAGCTTATCCCTTACATCCTTATTTGACTCTATACTAACATCAACCATGCTATTTTCATGACTTTGACATATTTTACATGGTTGCAGGACCCCTAAGCATTCCCCATACTCCTAGTCCTCATGATGGTCCTACATTATAGGCCACTTGTAGCCTTGTTTTAAAAGTTTTGGAATTTTTCCTATCTCAAATCAAAATTTTAGGTTGATAAACATGTTCTCTTTTCCAATAGATTTTTATGACTATCTGTTGATCAGTGGTTGTCATTGATGTCAACCCAAGAAGCACCAAGGGCTACCCCAATATTTCAAGGGAACTTTGACTTGATAAATCATATTATTTTGCATCAAATATCTTCTCAATGGATTCTACTCATTGAGATGTTTCTGTTAATATATGGTATGCCTTCCAGTTCTTCAGGGTTTGAGATTTACTTGTGTTTGAAGTTAGTAACCCCAGTTAGTGGGTTAAAACCCTATGGGGTTGTGGCATGGCACTCATAATTGGTTGTGGTCATTGAATAATCAATAATTAATAATATTTTTTTTCTCCTAAAATCCCTCCAATGTTCATTTGTTGAGGACCCTCTCAATTCAAGACATTGATATAAATAATGACGCTCATATCCTCCTCTTGTAAGGATTTTGTGGCTTAAAACAGGTCATCGTGGAATTTTCACTATAAATTTTTTGCTGAGAAGCTTCAAAAGATTAAATTAAAACCCAATTGAGCTGAAATATTGATGAACTGTGTTATTGAATTTCCTATCATGGTTCGCTATATTTTCAGAGATATGATTTGAGGAGGTTAAGGTTTTGCAGGCTCTTAAATTCCATGTCAAACAGGTGATGTTGGGAAAATCGTCATAACTTTCTCTCTGAGAATTGGATTCAAATTTAGTAAATATTCATAGAAATAGGATGCACTGTATTTTGTTGAGTAGTATTTTCAGGACCTAAGGTCGCAACAGTGACATGTGGCAATTTGTACAAGTTCGATCTACTAAACTAGTTTATAATCAGGTCATCATGGGAGATTAGACATAAACATAAATATTTCTTGAAGAATCCAATCTTTATCAGACCTGTTAGGTTGGAAAGAGGACTTACAAGGCTACCACAATAAGAAATTTCAGACCCTGGAAAGCCGAAATTACATAGATAAAACAGATTCAATATCGAGCTCCTAGAAGGCAAGAAAATACATGCATTCAAGGATCACTAAAGTAAGGACCACACATCAACAGTCAAGGGTAAGTCTCCTACATCAATGTATGTATGATTAGTGTTTACATTTGAACTTTGAGTATGATCTCTAACATATGTTTTTGTAAGGAAACATAAGTATATACAGTGTCTCGATTATATCTCTATGTCTCTATATGTCACAATTAGTTTTTTGGATGTCCTATTCTTGATACTACACATTTTATGCTACATATTCTTGATGCTACACTAAGTTTTCTAAATCTATACGATTTTGTAAGTTCATGTTACTTGTCTTGTCATATTTGATGGAATGGTCTATATTGTTGTACTTAGAACTTGGTCCATCACAAGTCTAGGGTTTGTCATCAGTTTTTATTGTATATATCTTTAGGTCAGTTTTGGGTATAGTATTGCATAGACTCCAACCCTATATCAAGAGTGGGAGTCTTTTTCTACTATTGCAACAAGTCAACAACAAAAGTGACAAGCACACTTCAGATACGTATTGTAATTTTAATTTGTATTTATTCATTGTTATGCACTTACATGTTTTTTGTAGGTAGAGATAAGTTGAAGGGTATTTTGTTCTTTCTTTTTTTTGGGGATTGGTTTCACTGGGCAAATTTTGCATGAAGGTAGAAGAATATTCAAGTAAGAATTCAAGAGATGAAGTATCAAATCAAAGGAGGCATTACAGTGGGACATCCTTTAAAGACATGACAACCATCTGTATATTGTGAAGAAGTATCAAGGTCATGAGTCAACGAGACATCCTTTTAAGACATGACAACCATCTACATATTGTGAAGAAGTGTCAACACCAAGGGTCATCATTGTAAAGTTGTAAAAGAGTCATTTATAAAAGTGTTATCATTAGAAGAGTCATTAGTGTAAAAGAATCAATCTACCTAGAGTCAAAAAAGAATTGTTGGGAGGTATAGGAGTCTCTGTTGGGATGATGTCATGGTTGGGTTATAGGTCATAGTGTGATTGGGTGTTCGCTCAAAATCATTATAAATCATATTGTGTTATGGATCATTGTCCCTGGTACGGGAATCCACACTCTTGTTTCATTTCAATCATTATAGGGTGGTAGGGAGGTTCTAGGCAGGTGCATGAAGTCGCCTACAAGTTGGAGCCTGTGAACACTTTAGGGTGGTAGGTTGGTCTAGGGTGTTGGGACATCTGTTCAGTTGATTACTAAAGAAACCAGGGCATTGTGGTGTCCTTCTAGTGGGAGCTTGAAAAGAATTCTTTTCTAAAATTCTAGGAAGTTGTTTCTTTCATTTCAGTTGGGGATGAAGATTAAAGAATTTATTAGAAAAGCATTCGGTGGTTTTTGACCCAAAGGGGGTTTTCCACCTAAAATTTTTCTGCCTCCTATGTTCTTTTATTTATTGTTATTACTGCATAGAGATTAATAATAATTGAGGATTAACTAATGCTCTGAAAATATTTTAAAATGCTAATTGCTAAGGAATATTGATTCACCCCCCTCTCAGTATTTTCCAATGCTATCTACTTTTCCAAATCCAAGTCTCAAACTAATATTTTTGGTCTTTGAAAATTTTGGCCCATTCAACTTAATTTTCCATGTTCTATCACAACACACTATTTCCAATTTTCTCAACATTAATGTATTCAAATTTTCAAATCTAGCTTCATGGTTTGATTCTACAGTCCCATAGCTTTTCAATATCTACTTCGGTGCCCCAATTTAATTTTTGGTTGTTGAGTTACACACTTTTGGACTAACTACATACCCTATTTTTCCTTCATAGGGTTTTAATCATAATTTCCTCATACTGCCTCCATTTTGCAATTGTAAAATATCATTGGAAATCTCACATCAATCTTTTTTTATTTGAGATTTAAACATTGGTTGTACTAATTTGTACCACTGGTACAAGTAATTGTCATGGTTTTTCACTACTTAAAAAAATTGTTTTTCCCTAAAAAATGCTCTACAACTGGATGACTTGAGAAATAAGAAAAAAAAAATCATTAAATGTTTCTATAGTTTCACAAGTGTTACTTTCCTGGACCATTGATATTCGCCTGTAGTTGTCTTCATACATATCAACCTTCTTTGTGTGCCCTTGCTTCATTGGAAAGTAACTACTTGTACATATTTGGGTTTTTATTTCACATTGGACACAAAATGGCCTACATGGTTTCTCTCAAACACTTAGCCTGCATGCAACTTCCCCTATTTGTGTGGTGGTACCCACTTAGGACCCATCATCCAATTCAGTCCTTCCAGGTGGTAGTGATTGATTTGATATAGCTACATGCAAGATACATTCCCCGTTTTTCCACATAACAAGTGACTTGCTATGTCATAGAACTGATGGTTGATCTTAAGGTAGATCAACAACCTAGATTCCCATTGGGCTAAAACATGTGCATATATTTATGATGAGTTGAATACCTGATCAATTTAATGGTTGAGATTTCCTTGATCCAACAACCTAGTTCTTCATCATGTTGAAACATACATGAAGGTTTACAACAATTTACATCGTTGATGAATCTAATGGTTGGGATATGTATGGTCTTACAACCAAGATCAATATCATGCTACAACATATGTAGAGGTTTACGAAAAGTTACACCTTTTTTGAATCTAAAGATTGAGATCCCTATCCATCAACAATCCACAATTCACATCGAGTAAAAAATTGTGGATTTGTTAATGGGGCAAAGAGCACCTGACAGATCAAATAACTCGTATTTATTGTGATCAATGGTTGTGGTGTGCATCATGCATTGAAAAGAACAATGATTTAGCACATTGCATCCACCAAATGGATTTTGGTCGTGCCATGGTCTTCCTCCTACCTCCTCCTCTATTAACTGAAATGCCAACTGGCCTCCTCATCTGCCAACTCATCTGCCACTAGACCCTATCACCTCATCACTAACATCATCATAAATCTTTCCAAATTTTAAATTTTATTTTTCCTTTTTCATTAGTAATGGTTACTTTCTATAACTTTTGCCTCTATGGGATTTATCATTTCCAATGTTAAATTTCACCCTTTGCTTCACTAATTCCAAGCTAGCAACCATAAATTTACCCTTTTAATTTATCCTACTGGTGGATCTAATCTTGAGTTGATATTTCACCCATTTCTAATCCTTACAAATTATGTCAAATAGTTGCGTGAAATGGTTTTCAACCTATATGGCCTAAGCATTGTAATTATACCAATTGTAATGTGCCCATACCTTTATTGGTCACCAATGAGTTATTTTCTATCCACCTAAGAAAGCATACCCATACTCGGTGATACTTCCTAAAAAATTTTGACCATTTTTCACTATTTTCTTTCCAATAATGCCTTCATCCTTCAATTGAGGCCTATCTTTGTGCCATTCACCTAAGAACCTGTTTTTGTACAAGAAATTATTTTCATTTTATTTGTTGTATGTGTGTTATGCATGCCTATATGCATTATAAATATACAGGCATAGATTTCTTGATTTATTCTCCATGCACATAACAACTATAAATTCACATACTAACATATGAAGATACATAATTAACTAATACATAATTAGTTAAACTTAAAAATTATTTGGTAATATGACCAACTGACTTCAAGCCTCATACATTCCTCCTGGCAATAAACCATAATGTTTATTTTCTCTCACCAACAAGCCACCCTCGAGCTAAGGCTTCAACTCCATGGGGAAACAACTCACCCAAATCTAGGTACATGACCAGTACCATCAACTAGCCAATGTACCAAACCCCAAAAACCTCCAACCTAAAAGCTCATATCCCCCATCAACCTACACTCAAGTATTGCACACCCCTCTTTGCACTTCAGTCCCTCAAGTTGTTCCATCTAGGGTGTCTTACTCAGCCAAACGGGGATGTTATCTAAATCTTATGACTTTGAAAATTTTTACTAACCTATGGGGTCTCCAAGTACCCTTCAGGCCCTCACATCAAATCCTAATAACCTCCAACCTCTAAGCTCACATCCCTCATAAATCCATACCCAAGTAGTGCACACCTTTTATGCACTTGTAATCCCTCAAGCTATGCCACAACCTCCAAGGCACATAACTTGACCTGACAGGGATGTCTAGAGCATTGTGGATCCAAGAGTTCTTCCTATGTTCTTGGATATACAACACTAACTAATTGCCTCATAGTACCAACTCTTTTCTTTTATGTACCTATATTTTATTTTTACACTTGGCACTTCATAAAGTCACTTAATGGACTTTTATTATAAGCATGTGCACTTTTATGATTATTAAGTCATGTGAGCGCCTTTTTATGCACATGGAGTCTTAGCCCCCATACTCTTTTCATCCAGCTCAGTCTACAGTTGTAATGTGTTTATTATTATGCAAAAGATAACATATTTATAACATTGGGCTTTCTAGCCTCAAACATATAAAAAAATACACATAGACACACTTTCCCCAAATCCTATACACACACATGTATATGGGAACACCAATCCTAAAAAGTAATTTATCATCTCACTAGACTCATTAATATGTTCTATTTCACCAACCTAAGTTTTACATGTACGTTTCATTTACAATCCAAAGGTCAAGTAGGGGTGTTACATTGTCCATGGTTTGGATGTTGAAAGGTATTATGTTGGATATGGTTTCAGAATAACCTATTGACCTAGGGGTAAAGGAATGGAAAAGAAATAATTTATTCAAAAATCACAAGATAGAGCTACTTTAGATATTACCACTAGAAAATAGATGATAATTGATAGAGTTCTTAAAGCGATGAACACCTCATTTGGGATGGCTAAAAGATCTACTTTTCATTTAATTGTAAGTGGAGTTGGTTGACTCCAATAAATAATTGACCTTAAAGAATAAACTAGATGTGATGTTTCTATATAAAACATTAGAGGAAGGGGGGTTTATAAATAGATTGTTAGAAGATATGTTGGAAGGTTGGAATTTTCTATATTTAGATGTATTGAGAGATCAAGGGGTCTTGCGACAAGGTGGAATAGTAGGACTATGAAACATGCTAGTAGTTGGTCTATTGAGTCAAGAAGAAGGGTGACACATTTTTCCTAGGATATTGGAAAAGACATTCTATTCATAAACATCTACAAGCCTTGTACAAATAGGGCCTTCTCAGATAACTTTTTCAAGAATTCCTTTATTTATTTTAAGGCTCATATTTTGGGAGGAGATTTAAATTTTTCCTTAGGCAATTTAGAGGCATGGGTTTTAGGATTTGTTTTTATAGTGTTACAAGGAAGTTTTTCTATATGTGGAGGATGGGCGATCCTATTCTTTGCAAATAAGCCTGGATTGAGAGAAGACTCAAATAATTATGCAAAATTGATGGCTCTAAAACTAGTATTGTTGCTAGAAAATGAAAAAATAATTAACAATTTACAAGTGTTTGGTGATTCCCAAGTTGTCACTAAATAGGTAAAAAATGAAGTGGTTTATCCAAAGGTGGAATTGTAATGCAACTTAGTATTTGGATGATAACATTAGATAATTATAGGGACTTTTTGGAATATTATCATGTTGCTTTTAATGAATTAATTGTGGTTCATCTCTGAAGTTATTCCTATTTCTGACAAAACTTTTTTTAGGTAATCTTTGATCATTCTAATTATCTACCTTTAAAAATTTAAAGATGTATCTCTTAGCAAAAGAAAATAAATACAGTCTTTAAATAGGATAAATACATTTTCTTGTTTTT
>APFE031297611.1:5341-20179 GCA_000404065.3 Pinus taeda
ATTTGCATTTCGACAGCTTGGTTTGATTTAGGACTGTGCATTTAGCATGTGCTCTGTGCTCTGTGAAGAAAAGATTCTTGACTTTCTTTCCTTAGTAGCTAGGATTTTCATTGCTGAAAGAAGAGTAAACGTTTGTTTATCATCTTAGACTAGATTTTAGGAATTATATACACATCATGCGGTGAACCTGAAAGGAAAATTGTGAAGCAATATCAACTTAAAATAAATTTAATGAATCTAACAATGCTTTGGAACTTAACGCACAACATCTAGATGTCTAGGCTAGAGACGTATTCCAGCGTCGTAAAACCTGGTAACTGTTGTTTTCAGTGTTGGTTGGGTGATTCCTCCACTGTGAGACAGCAAGTGCCAGTACAGACTTGTGCTCCCACGTACAGTTGAGTATATATTGGGACACCACAATAGGCTACATCCTTTATCCTTAGAAGCCATGTTTGTCGCCCTATCGATCGCAATGCACTGAGCACAGCATTCGGGAAGATTGACTGTCATACCGTAAAAAGTATTCTGCAGTTTTGCTATTGGTTTGGTAATCCTCTCTACCTAGATCTCCAGAGAAGTCCATTTTGCTCCTTTTCAGACTCCTTAAAGGAAAAGTTCCTCTATGCACTTGTCACTTTAGGCTCAATAAAAATCGAAGGCGACTAGAGTCATCTTTTGTTTTTTCTTGACTCTTTAAAATTGAAAAAACAAGTTGTGTCAAAGCATCTAAAAAAATTGGTCAAAACAGATCTGGAAACGATCGATGAAAGGATCTACACTTTCGCACGGATCTGTGTGGAAGTAGATCTAAGTAAAGGGTTGCCGGACAACATCAGGCTGGTCTACAAACAACAGAACTGGCTACAGGTACTAGATTATGAAAACACCGCCTTCAGATGCAGGCTCTGTAGGTAGACAGGACACTTACAAAGTTCATGTCCAGAAGCCAAGAATAAAAAAAATCAGAAAGGGAAGCAGAAAAAAGGATGGCATTTCTCACCCCCAGATTCAGAGGATGAAGAATCAGAAGCAGCAGAGGAAGAGAACCCAGCGGAGAAAACCAAGGTATCTCAAGAAATGGAGAATCAGAAGGAAACCCCATCAGACAACAAGGCAGAAGAGTCTAGCATGGCTCCTAGCACGGGAGGCAACAAACGACACCATCACTCAGACACTTCAGATTCAGACAAAGAAACTGGCCCTCAGAATATAGAAACACAGATAGTCATTGCTTCGATCGAGCCCTCCCAAGGAGAGTGGGGTAAGGTCGAAAAGAAAAAGGGGAGAAAAACTTGAAGCGTGAGTTCTGCTCATTGCCGGAATTCAGTTTTTTTCTGCCCTTTCTCCTCCTTCCTCTATTTCTTTTCTCCTTTTCTTTTTCTTTGTGCACGTTAGTTCGCTAACGGTGCATGAAGTGTGAAAGCACTTGAGCCCTTGCGGCAGCTTACGGCATGTTTCAGTACATCTGCTAGTGTAACTTTTCATTATTTTTTTAATAAAAAGTTACTGTTTTTTTCCTTGGAAAAAAAAAGCATCTAAAAATTTATTTTAAATCGGAATAATGTCACAAATTCCCCTGTTGGTCTTTAGGTTGAGAAAATGGAGTCTACCAACCAAGGATTTCCCCTTGTAGGAAATCCTAGTCCCTTCTCCTCTTGGGGAGATGTTGGTGCACCCCATATGGCCACTTTGTCACTTCCAGTGTTGACAATTGGTTTGCCTGACTGGCTCTTCTCTACCTCTGTCGTTGAAAATCCAGTAATTCCTGAACAGTCAAATCAGCGACTAGACGACATTAGAGTTGCCTCCCAACCTTCTACTTCATCTGATTCTCCCTCTCCTCCTTCCTCTTCGCTTGATAAAGCCGATAAAGCTAAAAATCAAGTAATTGAGAAGAAGAAGAAGCAGAAACAGAAAAAGGAAAAGAAGAAAAAGGAACCAAAATCAAAAGGGGGCAACCAAGTGTCATCTAGCGAAAATCCTCACACCGCCCCATCGAAACCTAAATCTCCTTGTGTCATTTGCAATGGAGACCACTATCACCGAGATTGTCCCTACATCCCTCGGATCTTAAGGGACTGGTCTCCTCGTTTGCACAATCTGGTGGCGTCAACCTCTGACGATCATGTTGAATGCTCACCATCAACCAGTGAAAGTGAAACACATGGACAAAAGGAATCCCAAATTTCCTTATAAGTTGTGTGAATGCAATCACACCATCCACCGTTGTCCCTTCCTTAAGGAGGCTAAAAGAGTTTTGGATGATCATCCAGTTTCACCGCTACGACTTCCTCCTGGATATAAAAAACTCTTGCCAAGTCCTCCACCGTTTGAAAACCCGGTTGGCCCTTAATTGTGGTCGGCGGAATTGTCTATCATTGAAAATGAACCCTCTGAATCCATACTAGATGAAAGTCAAAAGGTCGAGACAGAAGTTGACCTGGTCTTGCCTTTAGAGTGCTCATCTTTGAATGATACTGTCACTGAAGAGAAAGAGAATGACACCGTTCAAATTCTTTTCGTCAACACAGACTTGGATGAACTTGGGGGTAGTCCTCCCGTTACTTTAACACAGGAAGGAAGTTCATTAGTGTCATATTCGGTCGTCTATTCGGTCCCACCACCAAGCAACCTAGTCGTTTCCTTTGACTGGAATCTACTAGGCAGACCCCGTTTACCAGCCAGTGTACCTTTCAGAATCATTGTACAAGCTTACAGAATGGTCATGACTGGTACCATCATCGATGAAGGGGCTTCTATGAGTATCCTTTCCTCAACGGCTTGGAAAGCGCTTGGTTCGTCATCGCTTTTGCCTGAAATGAGAAATCTGACAGGCTTCGACAAAGGAACCAGTCGACCTTTAGGGATCCTTCTAAATGTGCCCATTACTTTGAAAAGGAAAATCATTCACATGAACATGATGGTCATTCAAGGACCCTTGGATTATAATCTACTCCTTGGACGTGACTATATTTATTGCATGGGAGCCATCATCTCCTCACTCTTTAGAGTAATGTGTTTTCTGCATGAATGCAGAATGGTCAAGCTCGTAGACCAAACGTCATTCCTCGGTTCGCACATCAAAAATAGTCAAATACCATTCCTAAATGGTATTTTCACGCAAGGAATGTCTCATCGATATCCAGTCCATCCACCTGATGAGCTCGAGTGATTCAGGAGGATGTGACTGAAACCTAGGGGGCATGCACCCTGGTTTGTTTCAGCAGGAAAACCTTGGGTATAGAGTAGGTTTCCACGAAGGATATATGACTAGTCTGACGAACCTGTCCTTACAGGAAAATGGGATCAGGCTGGAATAATATACCTCCGTTAAAGTTATGTGAGTGGAATGCGTCTGCACCACTCACCTTTGTCTATTTTGATAGACATCGCCAAGGAAGCATTCTATCTGCTACGTGGATGGAACTTTCTTGGTAACCTGGAAATTTTTTTCTATACCTAGGGCCATGCAAACCTTTCCACATGCAAGCGAGGAGCGACTATTTATATCTAAATTTGTAGGACTTCTAACCCTTTAAACCTGTAAGGCTAGTCGTTTCCTAACTTTCATAAAGAAAGAATCCATGGCAAAGCTTGAGAGATGTAAGCCACTTCAAAATAGCATCTTGAATGAGACATTCTTATCATACGACTGGCAAGCAATGTTACCGCAAGGTTCAAGCTCGTTATAAAATAAACCCTCCACGAGCAGTTTTAGCGCATAGTTCAAGCTTGTTAAAAAATAAACATAAGTCATGAACAAATGTTTCCCCCAGCATTTAAGCTCATTAAAAAATGAACCAGTAAATAACCATTGTGAATGCCTTATCGCCAGATTTTGAGCCTTGGTCGTGTTCTCACCTTCACCTCCACTCTATTTTTAGCCAATCATTCACCCCCATATGATTGCTTACCCCTTCGAGGAACACCTGCGAAGAGTGATTCTATTAGCCATCCTTGTGACACTGCCGTGATTGGAAAATACCAAATCTTACCTAGAATCAGCCGCTACCTGAAAACATCACTAGTTCCTCAAAAACGAGTCTTCTTGAAGCTCTTTTCACTTCACTCGTAAAATATGAAAAGATATTTGACCGATTGGCCTCTCCAGCTCGTTAAATTCATCGGAAGTGCTATCCCTCTAGATTTTAATCTTTTTGGACCTGAAGGATTATTACACAAAAATATCGAGTGCTTGTTTTGTTCAGCTCGTTAAAACTATCGAAAATTCATCCCTTTTGTATTATTTTACGCTTTTTCGGACTTAAGGTATTATATGATGAAAATTAATTGTTGGAGTCTCCTTTCTGTTTCTTTCAGACTCTCTAAAATTGAAAGGGACTGAGTTATCTTTGTCATTAAAATCGTTAAAACCGAATAGCGACAAACTCATCCAAATGGACGAGAACGAGTTTCACTGTCGCTAGGCTCGCTAAAATATAGCGACAGGTTCGCCTGAAGGGAAGATTATAGAACAAGCATATGTTATCCTCCTCAAGCCTCACAAAAATAAAGAGGTACTGGTTAGCAATAACTGGGGAAAATTGGGAAGAAAACTTGAAGAAACTTTATTGGTAGCAAGTCGCTCTTGAACATGACACTTTCCTTCGGCATCCATGCTGGGTTGGGTTGTTCCATTCACTGGTCATCACCATTAGTCCATCACACCATCTATCTTTGGGGTTAACGCTACCAATCCATCGTCAATGTCGCCGATATGTTCAAGAGAAGTCATTCAGACAATTCACCTGTGTCTCACCCACTGCAATACATTCATGCTTCATTCCTTCATGACTTCCACCGTGAACCCTGTATCATCAGATTGTTTGCACCTCCAAAATCATTTGCTTCGTTCCGTGTCATTGATGTGGGATTCATTAAGGCCCTCCTACGACGGGTTGGTTTTTGTTGACATCAGGTCATTATCCAAGAAGTTGACTTAGGAACAACCCTTTCAGTACTTTGAAGCTTGCATGCCTCAATGGCAAGTTTCTCACTTTCGGCGACAGGTTTCCAATGGGGTTAGAGGAAAAACGTGCGAATGATCCATTTTAACATCATTGTCTGACATCTTTTGAATGGAAGATATCATATTGCAGTTTCCTACATTAGCCACTTCTGCCAAATTCGTAGGAGGCGGTAGGGTAAAAGTTCCCATTAACATAGGGTCTTTTAGTAGGCCTACTCCAATATTATGAAGCATGTTAGGGCTTCCATGGATCATCAGAATGCTTCCCGTAACTTGTGAATTGTTGGGGAGAAAAGTTTATTGGTCGATGATTGTAATTCCTCCTTGGGAACGAATTGCAATTTTTCTAAAGTAGGTCAACATAATGGCTGCCATGGTATATATCCAGGGTCTTCCTAGTAGGATGTTGTAATCAAGATTTCCATTGATGACTTCAACATCGATTTCTACTGTTTTCCCCCAGTTCGACTTGCAAGTTACTTAGTATCCCATACGGGGCATATTTTTGTCCATCAAATGCTTTTAATGTCGTTGATGATCGCGACAAGGAAAGGGACCCTAGAGTTTTCCAGCAACTCATCAACATGATACATGTGGATGCCCCCTCATAAATAATTGTTCTATGAATAGTTTTGTTGAGGGATTTCACTTGAATGAGGAAAGCTAGTTGAGCTGGTAACTGAAGGTCGTATCCTTTGTGATTAAAAGATACAAGATTGGAATCCATTGGGTCAATCCCACCTATTGCTGATAATAAAGCCTGCTTCTGGGAGGGGCACTTTTGTACTACCTCAAGAGTCAACATCGCGAATGGCGATTGAGCTAAATCCTCCACTATATTATAGTGTTTTTCTCCTCAGGCATGAGGATTAAACATCGACTTGTATACTACTCCCTTTATCGGTTTTATTCTTAATTCAGGAAGGATGGGTGGCACGACTTCGGTTGAAGTTGTTGTTGAACTACTAGGTTGATCATTATCCTTGTTGTTCAACATCTGTGGATTCTTGTAATCTTTAATCCTTGTCATTATTAGAGCATCATTCAGTTGCTTTGAAACTGACAACATTAGTACTTGGGATGGGGAAGCATTTTCACTAGCACCTAGATTTGTTCCTGGGTTTGGAAATGGATCGGTCAATACAACCGAGGTTTTCGAACTTTTGAAATATTTTCTAAGTTCTTCTTTATAAGGACAGTCTCACATCCAGTGATCCTCGTCACATATATGATAAGGAGTTTTTGGTTTCCCATTCCCAGAAGGGTTTGCAAAATATTTTTAGGAGATGAGTCCTCCTAGTTTTTCTTCTTCCCTTGTTTTTTCTTCTTGCCTCCTGGCTGCTTGTGTTCTTTTCCTTTGTCTGTTGACACGGCATTTACTTCCGAGGCTAGAAGTTCCTCATTTGCATTTTTACTCGAAACCGTGCGGGCCTTTTTCGATGTAGCCTTCGCAGTTTTAGTGCTTGTCGTACCTATCACACCATCACCGACATGCGAGTCTTTGTTTGATTTAGGATGGGGAGGAACAAAATATTCTAGTCTAGGAGCATCAGGGATTTTATCATAGAGCATGCCTCCACCTTCAAACTTGCTTCAGATTCATAAACTCCAAGGGAAAGCAAATTTCCTCAGGAGGTTCATTCCAAATTACGCTGAACTAGCTAAAGGTTATACTCGTCTATTGAAAAAGGAAGTACCCTTCGTTTAGGGACGAGGTCACGCAAGCCTCCTTTGATGCTTTAAAGAAATCCCTAATACAAGCGTCATTAATGTATGCTCCTGATTATCAAAAAGACTTTAACCTGCATCTAGCTGCAGTAGATACAACCATAACAATGGTTTTAGTTTAAGAAGACAATGGAATTGAACATCCTATATATTATTTAAGCCGAAACTTAAAAGATACGGAAATGAAATAGTCCTACGTTGAAAATCTTACCCTTGCAACTGTTCAAGCGATACAAAGATTTCGACACTACATCCTCTTCAGGAAAACTACCATTTTATCAGACTGCAACCCCATGACTTATATATTGTCACGACAGTTGCTTGGGGGCAAATATTCAAAATGGATAGCAATCCTACAAGAGTTTGATTTGGAATTCAAAAAATCCAAATCAAAGAAAGCCCTGGTATTCGTGGAGTTACTATGTGATCTCCCATAATCGTCCAATGATGCAACATCTGAAGAAGCAATCATGGATGAAAATTTGTTTCTGATATCTTCAAGCGATTTGTGGTACGGAGATAAAATCATTTATCTCCAGACACAAACATATAGGTCTAATACCTCACACTCCAAACAACGACGTATTCGATACCAAGCAAAAGGCTACGTGACCGTCGATAATACTCTTTATCATTGTGGTATCGAGACAGTTCTACAGAGGTGCCTCACCCTTGAGGAGGCCGAAAAAGTCCTGAGTGACTGTCATTTAGGTGCATGTGGGGGACATCAATCTGGTTATGCTACGGTGCAAAAATTTTGCGAACGGGATACTTCTGGCCAACAATGCTCAAAGATTGCATAACCACAGTTAGAAGTTGTCATGCTTGCCAAATTTTCAATAGCAAAACCAGAAAACCACCCGTGTCACTGCAACTAGTAGTAGCTGTTGGGCCATTCACCAAATGGGGTATACATTTCATGACATGTAACCCCACCTCGACCGGGGGGCATGGGTACATCATAGTCACGGTAGACTATTTTACCAAATGGGCCGAGGCAATGCCTACATTAAACAACAGCGGCGAAACGTCTGCCCTTTTATTTTTCAGTCATCTAGTCTCCAGATTCGACATTCCATAGGCCATAGTCACAGATCATGGATCGCATTTTTGCAATCACATGATGGTTGAGTTGGCTGCCAAATTAGGACTGTCCCACGATATCTCTACTCCATACTATCCACAAGCTAACAGACAAGTTGAGGCAATCAACAAAGTCCTAAAGCGCATGCTACAAAGGATGATCAGAGTCCACAAATGGGATTGGCACCTAATCCTGTACTCGGCCTTGTGAGCAAACCGAACATCGGTAAGAAATGCAACCGGATTCACACCTTTTCAATTGGTGTACGGTCTAGAAGCAATCTTACCGGTTCAATGTGAAATCTCGTCCCTCAAAATCGCAGTCGACCTTCTCCCTAGAACCTCAGAAGAAGAGGCTCGTTTCTTGGAACTAATCCAATTGAATGAAACCTGTTGTGATGCAGCTTCAGCTAACGAAGCTCATAAGAAGCGAGTCAAAGCACAGTTCGACAAGAATGTCAAACCTCGCATCTTCTCAGAAGGTGACCTGGTCTTACTTCATGACAAGGAATCCGATAAGTTGGGAGCAGGGAAATTCAAATCATTATGGATGGGTCCCTATATTGTTAAGGCAATATTAGTAAAAGGAGTCTACGAGTTGATGGACTATGATGGGATTCCACTGGCACAACCTCGCAACGGGTTGTACCTCAAGCGTTACTATGTTTGATTTTGGATAGTAATCCTCATGCTTTTGTTACATTTTTCTTTTTCCCAAGAGCATTTAGTTTGGTTAAGTAATCCACATTTTGCATTCATTACAGATGTCAAACCTACTGGACTCATTCATTGGATATGCCGACGGAGCAAGTCGTAGTTCGCGGAACCTGTCTTTTGCGGCATGGGCCATTTTTAATCCCGACGGCGAGATAGTAAGTTTTAGAGGAGTGTCTATTTTTCGTTCTACGAACAATATCGCTGAGTAAAATGCATTGATAGAACTCCTTTCTGATGCCATCACACATGGAATATGCCGACTTGTCGTCAAGCTAGACTCACAGCTCATCATTCTACAACTCACTGGCATCTATTCTGTATGAAATCCAGCTATCTATCGCATGTTCCTAAGGGTCAAAATTTTGGAAAGATAGTTTGATTTCATCCAATATCAACATATTTCCATAAGTGTAAACACATTAACAGACTCATTGGCAAATTGTGTGTTAGATAGGCATTTGCGACATTTATAAAAAGAAGCATCACATCAATATATGCAGCAAGATTATGTAACTTAACCAAAATAAAGCTCTGAAAATCAAAAATATATTTCATAACTATTTATGGTTTGTACATAATGTTCTGTAACCAAGAAAAAATTGGTCAAATGACCCAAAACTCAAATTTCTAGGGGGCACCCTAGTCTAATGATGCTGGTGATAACAAGTCACCACCTGTGCAATCATGCATAAGATCCTAGTCCATCGACTCGACACTCCAGTAGTATGTCACTACAACCGCAGAGGCAGCTCGTCAGTCGTCACATCCAGGAATACCAAGGGTAAGACCCTTGATCTCGTCCTGTAGTGCTAAAAGAGTCTCAACCACATCGAGGTCGCGAAGGATGGCCCTCCCAACAGCCTCTCCTGCTGGAGCGGCCGCTGGGTCTTTGCAGCGTACTGCCGGTCGAACTGGTCCAATGTCTGCATGAGCACATGAGTTTTGATTAGTATTGATCAAAAACATAATAAAATTATAAAAAACAATGAACAGAGATATGGTCAAAAGAATTACCCATTGCACCCCACTGCTCGCCAACCGGCAGCACCAAGTCCGGATCACCTCGGAAATCCGTACCAGCATATGGGAACCTGGCATAAACCATCTCCTGATGGTCGAACCACTCGAAGAAGGTCTCAGTAAAAGAAATTTGGGGCTGGCCAGCGTGCTGAGACATGATATCAACCCATCTCTGCATCCGTGGTTCAGTCGGTGGAGGTAGGCCAAGTGAAATTTACTGTGGCTGCATCAGTGGGATTCTCTCCAAGGCAAAAGCGGTCAAAATAGAACCATAACCAAAGTTCTTGGATCTTCTGCTTTTCACCTTGGTCAATTGTTCTTTCATCACAAAAAGTACTGCATCAAACCAATTGAACACCTTCGATTCAAGGCATTCCAAAGCATACTGCATGTAAGATCTGTTGGCTATGCGAAGAGTAGAAATACTAGCCAGTCTAGCAAAAGTGAACTGAATGGTCCGCAAGGGCCAGTCAGTGACATCTCAGATGTTGATCTTGCTGTCTGTACTCGGTTGAGATCCCTCTCTGCAATGCTGGCGAATGTACTACCTCACGGACTCACCCCCACGGGCGAAGCCTGATACTGAGAGAGGGGCACCATGCATCGATAAACTGGTCAGAAAATAGATGTCCAAAACTGTCAAGGGGATCAATTTGCCCCTAATCTAGAATACCTGGTTGATAGGATCCCAAGCATTGAGGAAATATTGCAAAAAACTGATTTGTTGCCTCATGCTAGAGATACGGAAAAACTTCAATAGGCCACAGTTCCGTAATGCAGCTACTGTCCCCGGATCATGTAAAGCAACAACGTCCTCTTCTTCATGCTTGTGTTCTCACCATGTAACAACCATTTTGCTCTGATGAATCTCTGAAAAACAAACAAGGGAAGACTCAGGATCTTCATTTGGTAAAAAATAGACAAAAACCCATGAGGAAACTATGCAAAAACTTTCCTCCTTGCGCCAATCGCACCCCAGCAAGTATACTGGGAGTGATGCATACTAACTAGTCAGTGGGAAGATTAGTATGCATCGCACCTTTCGATTAAGGAAGGGTGCGATGGTCCCAGGGCAAGTTCTTCAAACCCCAAAGGCTCAGTAGAACAAGGAAACAAGCTTAGAATCCAAAATGAAAGGCATGCAATTGAAGAGCACAAGTTTAGCTTCTACCTGGTCCAAACAGCGTCGAGAATCGTCCACAGAATCTCATGGAATCTATTGGTGAAAATCAGGGGAGAAAAGCACCTCCAAAGCTCCAGCAAAACAAATTCAAATGAAATGGTAAAATGAGAGGTAGTACAATCTTTGAAAGAACAAAATGCTAATGGTGAATCAAAAACTCGATGACCATCATCGCGAGAAATGTTACCATAAGGTTCAAGCTCGTTAACAAATAAACCCTCCATGAGCAATTTTAGCGCATAGTTCAAGCTCGTTAAAAAATAAACATAAGTCATGAGAAAATGTTTCCCCCAGCGTTTAAGCTCATTAAAAAATGAACCAGTAAATAACCATTGTGAATTCCTTATCGCCAGCTTTTGAGCCTTGGTTGTGTTCTTTCCATCACCTCCACTCTATTTTTAGCCGATCATTCACCCCCATATGATTGTTTACCCCTTCGAGGAACATCTGCGAAGAGTGATTCTATAAGCCATCCTTGTGACATTGTCGTGATTGGAAAATTCCAAATCTTACCTAGAATCAGCTGCTACCTGAAACCATCACGCGTTCCTCAAAAATGAGTCTTCTTTAAGCTCTTTTCACCTAACTCATAAAATATGAAAATATTGTCGAGATATTGGCCTCTACAACTCGTTAAAGTCATCGAAAGTTCTATCCCTCCTCTAGATTTTAATCTTTTTGGACCTGAGGGATTATTACACAAAAAGATCAAGCGCTTGTCTTGTTCGGCTCGTTAAAACTATCAAAACTTCATCCCTTTTGTATTATTTTACACTTTTTTGGACTTAAGGGATTATATGAAAAAAAATAATTGTTGGAGTCTCCTTTCCATTTCTTTCAGACTCTCTAAAATTGAAAAGGACCGAGTTACCTTTGTCGCTAAACTCGTTAAAACAGAATAGCGACAAACTCCTCCAAATGGACGAGAACGAGTTTCACTATTGCTAGGATCGCTAAAATATAGCGACACATTCACCCTAAGGGTGGATTATAGAACAAGCATATGTTATCCTCCTCAAGCTTGACAAAAATAAAGAGGTACTGGTCAGCAATGAGGAAAATTGGGAAGAAAACTTGAAGAAACTTTATTGGTAGCAAGTCGCTCTTGAACATGACACTTTCCTTGCGCATCCATGCCCGGTTGGGTTGTTCCGTTCACTGGTCATCACCATTGGTCCATCACACCATCCATCTTTGGGGTTAACACTACTAATCCATCGTCAGTGTCGCTGATATGTTCAAGAGAAGTCATTTACACAATTCACCTGTGTCTCACCCACTGCAATACATTCATGCTTCATTCCTTCATGACCGCCACCTTGAACCCTGTATTGTCAGATTGTTTTCACCTCCAAAATCATTTGCTTCGTTCTGTGTCGTTGATGTGGGATTCATTAAGGCCCTCCTGCGATGGGCCGCTTCTTGTTGACATCAGCTCATTATCCAAGAAGTTGACTTAGGAACAACCTTTTCAGTACTTTGAAGCTTGCGTGCCTCAATGGCAAGTTTCTCACTTTCGGCGACAGCTTTACATCAATGGCCTTCGACCGAGAGATTTTACGTGGTGTTCGATGCCAAGTCGTTTTTCACACCACGTGAATTGTATTGTAGTACCTTGAGGGTCATTGTCATTATTGGTGATTCCTCTCGCGCTTGTTAACAACTTACATCATTGGCTGGTAATCAGGCAATGTCTTTCTGTGTTTGACTCCAGAACATTTTTTCACATGGATCGACTTGTACTCCAAGTGACAATTGAATGAGTTTTGAAGAACCTGGATCTAGTTTCATCCATCCAGGCTACAATGTATTCGGGAGTATAAAGACATCAAGTGTACATCATTGCCGAACAGATGATCATCCAAATCAAAGGATGATGAGTCCATATCATCAGTCTGTCACACAGACGATTGTCTGTCCTATGTACATGAAAATAAATTTATAAAGATGAGCATGGGAATGCCAACCTCAGCTAGATCATGAAAAAATGTTTTCAAAATAATGTATTGTATTATATCTTATTATAGGTCGCCTCCCAGCTCGAAAAACTTCGGATCCTCATAGTAAAGCATTTCACCCGACAACATAAAGATTAATGACCTCATGCTTTAGGGGGCAACTGTTATAGACATTTTTGGGCACTTCAATGCCAATCATAAATGTCCATAAACTGAGGGTTCCTAAGTCCCTAAAAGTGTTGCTTCACTGCCTAAAGGAACAAGTTCAATTGATTACATCATCTCCCAAAAGTTCTCCACTGAAAACTGCTCATAAATGGTCAAAACTGGACCATACTGAATTTCAGTGTAGAGGGTGCGATGCATATCACCTTTCTAGTGTACAAGGTTTGATGCATACTGAATTTCTCCTCTGTAGGGTGCGATGCATATCACCTTTCCAGTGTACAAGGCTTGATGCATACTGAATTTCTCCTTTGTAGGGTGCGATGGTCGGGAATGGACAAATGGGAGGGACAGAAATGCGAGGTGGAAGATCATGGAATCTTCCAGAAGCTTCCCCTCTGACACTTGCCTCTCTATTTTCAACCAGGGATGAGTAAGAGATCATCATTCTCCAAGTGGAAGCAGCAACTATCAGAGAGAGGACACTAATCAAGATCCTAAAAGATGACTCACCTCTCTGTGATCATCTATATAAGGATCCCTCATCACAGAGATCTAGAGGTTGGAATTTTGTATCTTATAGAGAAGTGTTGTTGGTTTTCTGGTGTACATTCATAGTGTTGGGTGATCTAAGCTTTGCTTGAGGTGAAGAAGGGCTTCCTAGCTGGAGGTTGATGCTGGGTCAGAACATATGGTTGTAATCCTCTTGCTACTTTTCATCTTAATAAAGCTATTCATGTTTTCTACCATATTCTTGTGTACTTGTTTATATATGCATTTATATGGTTAACGCACTTCTGGTCCTGTGTTATTTATGAATATAGATCTTTGTTTCTTCGATAGTAGTATGTTGCTATGATTTGACAGGTTCCTTTTGAAGCTTGGCAGATGAAGAAGAAGCGGCGAAGCTCTATCAAGCGGGAGAGGAAATCAAGCGCAAGACTAAGGTTGGTCTTCTTGGTTCTCCTCTTGTCTATTTTCATAAAAGAAAACAATGGTAGACTTTACTTGTTTGTTTCTAAGATAGCCACCCATCATAGCGGGAATAGAAACATCCGAGTGGACACTATTCCCAGTAACAACTGGCACGAGCAGTTTTTATCTGAAGTTCACGCTCATTAAAAATTAAACCTATGCAATGAGCAAATGTTTCCCCCAGAGTTTAAGCTCATTAAAAAATGAACCAATCTCTGGTAAATAACCATTGTGAACACATTATCATCGGCTTTTGAGCCTTGGTCATGTTCTCATCATCACCTCCACTATGTTTTAGCCTATCATATGCCTCCATTTGATTGTTTACCCTTTTTGAGGAACATTTGCGACCAGTGATTCTATTAGCCATCCTTGTGACACTACCATGATTGGAAAATTCCAAACCTTACCTAGAATCACCTGCTACCCGAAATTATCACTCGTTCCTCAAAAAACAAGTCTCCTTTAAGCTCTTTTCACCGGACTCGTAAAATATGAAAAGATTACAGAGTGATTGGCCTCTCCAACTCGTTGAAGCTACCAGAAGTGCTATCCCTCCTCTAGATTTTAATCTTTTTGGACTTGAAGGATTATTACACAAAAAGATCGAGCACTTGTCTTCTTCGGCTCATTAAAACTATCGAAAATTCATCCCTTTCGTATTATTTTATACTTTTTTGGACTTAATGGATTATATGACGAGAAAGGATTATTGGAGTTTCCTTGCCGTCCCTTTTCAAACTCTCTAAAATTGAAAAAGGACCGAGTTATCATTGTCGTTAAACTCATTAAATTCAATAGCGACAAACTTGTCCATATAGATGAGAACGAGTTTCACTGTCGCTAGGCTCGTTAAAACATAGTGACGGGTTTGCCCAAAGGGCGAATTATAGAACAAGCATATGTTATCCTCCTCAAGCTTGATAAAAATAAAGAGGTATTGGTTAGCAATGACTAGGGAAAAATTGGGAAGAAAACTTGAAGGAACTTTATTGGTAGCAAGTCGCTCTTGAACATTACACTTTCACTCCATGTCC
>APFE031297615.1:0-11423 GCA_000404065.3 Pinus taeda
TATCTATCCATTCATCTCTAATGGCTTTTAATAGAAGGGCTTTCAAAGTTTCCTCATCTAAGTTACTCATTTTTGCTCTTTTCAGGTTATATTGAAATCTTTCAAGTAAGTCCTCCAAAGTTTCATCTTCCTTTTGCACCATCTTGAATACCTCATCCTTGTGATTGGTGGGCATACAATAGTCCAGGTACCTATCCAAAAATGTTTGTTTCATATCATTCCAAGTACTAATGGATTGAGTGAGTAATCCCATGAACCATTTCAAGGCTGCCCCTTTCAATGTTGAAGGGAACAATTTGAGTTTTTGAGCGTCTTCCAGATAATCATAAGTTCGACATATGACCTCAAACTCAAATAGAAATGTTTCAGGGTCCTCATTTCTTAATCCATGAAAGTTTGGGAGGATGGATGGCGAAATGTTTTTCATTGTGGCTCGGGAGTCATCATCGACTATAGGAAATCCAAATGAATTGTCTCCATTCCTATTTCCTCCATGGTTACCTCTACCTCCTCCATTATTTCCTCCTCCACCTCTACCTCTACCTCTACCAAGTTAGGTTCCTCCTTCTTCTGCCATGGTAGTTTCTTCAGAGACCTCAGAGTTCTTTGTTTCTTCTACCAAGGGTGAATGAGGAGGAATTTATCCTTCTTCCTCGGGCGATTCTATTTCTTCAATTACAATTGGTCTCCCTGTAGAAGGAAGGAAAGAATCTCCTTTTAATTCGGATTCAATAGATGGTGTGGGAGAGTCAACTACTGCCTTTTGAATTCCAGGAATCCTAGGGCTAAGAGTATGAGTTGGAGATGATGGAGGTGTCTCTTGCCTATTTCTTGAAGTAGATGGAGTTGTGAAAATCGAACTCTTGGCTCTAGCTAAAAACCTTCCCTTAGAATCTCTTGCTCTATGCATGTCATTTTTTATTTTTCTTCAAGTCAGGTTAATAATTCTCTTTCTGATCTTCCAGGTCACTCTAGGTGCAAGAAGAGAGCATACTAAAGAAACTATTAAACCAATAACTTTCTCTTTTCTGATCCTCTAGATCACACTAGGCGCAAGAGGAGAGCATACTTTGAGAGAGGTTATTAATTTTCCTTTCTTGAAATTTTCTTGTTTTTATTTTTTTTAGAAAATGGCTACCTAATTTCACTTCCCCAACAACGGCGCCAAAAATGTTTGGTCAATTTAGTGATGTCTTAATTGCAACTTTTAAATGTCAACCCGGGGCTCGTAAGCTGATGAAGTGAGGTGTACTGTATGTACTTAGGCAACTATTTCTTCAGCTTTTGTCGTTTTTAACTTTTTAAGTTTGTTTTCAAGTTTATCTCTCCTAATGTGATGTGATGGAAATGAAATAAAGTGATTGAAGTGTGTGAGATTGTGATGAGCTTTTTATAACTTGAAGGAAAGCTTGAACAACAACTGAAATGAAATCAACTTTTAAAGGAAAATAAAGGCATCAAATAAAAGAATAATGACATTGGCCTAGTGCCTCTGCTGATCTATGTCAGATAACAACTAAGTAATGTGAAACTAAAGTAAATCTACCTAAAAGAAAGACTTAGTCACAAATACTTTAACTTCTTCTTAACCTCTTGCCTTTTAACTGAGTGTATGTCATGTGATGAACAATTAAAAACAAGTCAAGCAATTGTGAGTTCTTGAACAACTAAACCAAGCTGTGCTAAGTGATATTTTGGTCCTTAATGAAGATATTCAATTATAAAGAAGGAAGACCATCGCACTTTCTCCTCTTGGAAATCTGGATGCATCACACCTCCTATGTGCAATAGGTGAGACGCATCGAACTTTCCCTGTGTTACAGGTGCGATGATCAGATAATACCTCTTAATGCTTCCAGATTTTGGTCTTTTTGTTCACTCTCTTCAGCTTTACTCAGGAGTTTTGCTGTCTGTGATCAGTAAAACTCTATGGAAACTCCCTTCCTTTGCATGATTCAGCGTCCATAGTACAAAGAACTGTAATTTTTTTTTATGTATTGTTCGCCATTTACGGTCCTCTTTTACAAAGAAGTAACGTAATCAAGTTGTCGTCTTTAGATTTGGAAGTGTCGCAAGTGTCGTTTTCAGTCAAAGAAAAGAATTCTATTGTTCTTGATGGTCTATTACATTGTTACTCTTGTATTTGATTTGAATTAGTAGTTTTTCAAGTGTCGAAATAAGTTTTCAATTCAAAATCGCAAAGTGTCATCATTATCTTCCTTTCATCTTTTGAAGAGAAAATCGTTAGTATTGTTTCTTGAAATTATTCAAATTTTTGCTTAGCATTCTTTTTGTCATTCACACATTAAGAAAGGAAAACAAATACATGCATGTGCATTTGCATTTAGACTTCTTATTGATTTTGATTTAGGACAATGCATCTAGTGTGTGCTCTCTACTCTATGTTGAAAGAATCTCATTTCTCTTTCCTTAATAGCTAGGATTTTCATTGCAAAAAGAAGATCGAATGATTGTTTATCATCTTAGATTGCATTTTAGGAATTATATATCTACATCACGCAGTGAACCTGAAAGGAAAACTTCTTAAGAAATATCAACTGTAAAATAAATTCAATGAACATAAAAACTCTTTGGAATCTAACGCACAACATTTAGAAGTCTATGCTAGAGAAGTATTCCGGCATCGTAAAGCCTAGTAACTATCACTTTCATCGTAGGTTGGGTGATTCCTCCTCTTTGAGATGAAAAGTGCCAGTACGGACTTGTGCTCCCATGTACTGGTGAGTATATATTGGGAGACAACAATAGGCTATATCCTTTATCCTTAGGAAGCCATGTCTGTCGCCCTATTGATCACAATGCACTGAACACAGCATTCAGGAAGATTGACTGTCGTACCGTAAAAAGTATTCTGCAGTTTTATGATTGGTTTGGTAATCCCTCTGTCTATATTTCCAGAGTATTCTCTTTCGTTCCTTTTCAGACTCCTTAAAGGAAAAGGTCCATCTGAGCACTTGTCACTTCAGGCTAATTAAAAATTGAAGGCGACTAGAGTCATCTTTTGTTTTTTCTCAACTCTTAAAAATTAAAACAGCAAGTTGTGTCAAAGCATCTAAAATTCATTAAAATTAGAATCAGTTTTCCCCTTTATCTTCAGTTGATCAAGTAATCCGCAATCGTGGAAGAAAGTCAATCGAAACCCCGTTGTTCGTGGAGACTTATGAGTCAACTGTCTTTGACTCAGGAAACGAAACTATTCTGGACAAAGTGAACTCGTTTAATCGGATCAAAGTCCCCTAGTTTGGTTGGAACAAGTGTTCCGACATCCTCAGAGACTCCGGTTCCTGCAACCATTTTTGGTATCCCTGCCTCTACAGAAGAAACTCCGCAGCCACAAGAGGACATTAGACCTGATCCTAGTGTAACGGTAAACACTTCTAGTCCTGAACTGGCTCCATCTACATCTGATTCAGAAGGTGTTATTCCCCAAACATCTGTCGTTGTAGAATCTATACCTTCTTCAGCAACAGAAATATTTTACGGACCTGACGGTCTACCTCTACCACCTGGTTTGATTGCTATAGAAGAGATTGTGGAGGATCTTTCATCCAGTGCTACATTGCATTTTGGAGCTGGGATCACCCTATATCTTTCTTCATCAGAAGTTAGTCTCCCTTCATCGCAAGTTCCTGTAGAATTTCTAGGAAATCTCTTGGATAGACTAGATATGTATGAACAACTGTCGACATCTAGGACTGTGTCATTTGACGCAACAGCAGCAAAACATCCGACTGCTACTCCGACAATGTTCGTCGATATACCATCTGTCCTAACTAGCTCTCAACCGCTAAATGGAGTCCATCCAGGGACTATTTCAACAGTATGGTCTGTTCCCATTTGTTCGTCCAGAATAATATCTGGAATATCTTATGTTGAGTCTCAAAAAATTGATCCTTCACAACAATATCAATTTGGGTAGTCCTGTCCCCAAAGGCCAATCGTTCCTTTGAGCACTGTATTACCACCATATGGGGGGCAGTATACCCTTTTATTGTTTCCTCCGGGAGAACAACCATATGGGAGTTCACAACGAAATTCGAGTCATGCTGGAATTACATCCAGCGGTTGGATACCAATACTGCCTCAACAACCAAGAGTTGTATAATCACTGCAACAAAGCCTACCTATGTCGAATATCCCCACTACACCGGCCATTGTGATAGTGTCGCAAGTGTTTGGTCAATTTAGTGATGTCTAAATTGCAACTTTTAAATGTCAACCCGGGGCTTGTAAGCTGATGAAGTGAGGTGTACTGTATTTACTTAGGAAACTATTTCTTAAGCTTTTGTCGTTTTTAACTTTTTAAGTTTGTTTTCAAGTTTATCTCTCCTAATGTGATGTGATGGAAATGAAATAAAGCGAGGGAAGTGTGTGAGATTGTGATGAGCTTTTTATAACTTGAAGGAAAGCTTGAACAACAACTGAAATGAAATCAACTTTTAAAGGAAAATAAAGTCATCAAATAAAAGACTAATGACATTGGCCCAATGCCTCTGCTGCTGCAAGGAAATGAAAATTAAATCTATGTCAGATAACAACTAAGCAATGTAAAACTAAAGTAAATCTACCTAAAAGAAATACTTAGTCACAAATACTTTAACTTCTTCTTAACCTCTTGCCTTTTAACCGAATGTATGTCATGTGATGAACAATTAAAAACAAGTCAAGCAATTTTGAGTTCTTGAACAACTAAACCAAGCTGTGCTAAGTGATATTTTGGTCCTTAATGAAGATATTCAATTATAAAGAAGGAACCATCAATAGATAAACAACTTGATGTCTAAAAACAAAAAGAAACTATGCAAATTAACTAAATGATAGTAAGGAAATAAAGGCTGCAAAACAAGAAAGGTCAGCAACATAGACAAGATGATCACAAGTGTCACTAGTTGTGCAAAAGAAAAGAAAGAAATTGTCCCGGGCACACCTAAGAAACCTGCATAACACACTGATCAGTCATGGAAAAGTGCAGAAATGTAAACAAGCAGAATTTGAAATGTATGTACAACTATCAAAACACAGCAACCAAAGGCATTATATACATAAAACAAAAGAAAGAAATGCAACAAATTAAAAGTATTGTACAGGCCTTTAGTAACAAGTACATAATAGCAGCTAACAACTAACTTATCCAGTGTTCAAAGATGCTTTATTTATAACTGAGGAAGGTGAACTAACTTAACGAAATCTAAGTAATTCAGACAGATGTGTAAAAACACGTAGTATTCCTACGTCCTCGGATTTAGGCAACGGTCGTCGTGGGCATTCAATCCGTTGTTGGATTTATGTTTCCCACCATCTTCATGACTAAGGACGATGCCACCTATTCTTCACGTGCTCTAAAAAAGAACACGCAGAGCCGTGCCACCACCAATGACCTCCGTTGACCGAAGTTGCCTCCTCATTGACCACAGGCTTTGATGACTGGTTTGGGTGATCTGCGGGGACACACACCATGTCCTTGGTTCCACGAACTTGCCCATGTGGCTCTTCTTCCCGGAGGACACCTGGAACATAGCATTTAATAAAACAGCTGTGGAATCCGGGGTTGGCTGCGGAAACCGAGATCAGCTGCGGAAAACCCTGTGTGAGCTGCAGAAACACAGCACCTTGAACCAAAATTCTAAACCAAACACAGTCATTAGCATAATTAGAAAACCATGTAAAAAGTCCTAAAATACAATGATTTGAGCAATTTGATGGAGGGAATGAGTGGCAAAATAAGGAAGTGAATAGGAAAAAGAGGCTGGGAGGATGTGTAAAGAAGTGTAGATTTGAGGCTCAACAAAAAGTACAAGCGTTTCCTGTTGTATGCCAACCTCAAGTTTCTCAGGTTGCAATACAACAACCTCTTGTCTCCATGACACAGCCACAATCACCGATTAGTGGCTCCCTAACTGAAGCGACCCAAGTTGAAACGAGTACTATTACCCCTCATCTTGGTCAAATAGCTAGTATTGGACAACAACAAATGGTTTCACAACCATGGCTGGTGCAATATCAACAACCGCAATTCGAACAAGTTTACCAAGGATCCGAGCAACAAATCTTTGCAAGTAATGGGCAGCCGTATATTCAAAACAATCAACATCAATCATTTCATAACTGTTATGCCCATCAACCTTACCAAAGTTATCAGCATCAAATGCACTATCCTGGTATGAAAATATCCACTGCTCAGGAGATCCCATCTTATCCTGGGTATGCTTCACCGAACCTGAATCAATAGTTGCCCTTCGTGGTGACTTTAGAGTTACCGGATCTAAATCGGGTAACAAATGATCCAATTGCTTATGCCTCTTGGTGGCTAGCGATTCCTCACAAACTTCCGTCAAATATTCCTAGATTTAATGGAAATATGGGTGAAGACCCATTGAATCATGTGATGACCTTTCATTTGTGGTGTTCATCCAACACTCTCAACAATGATTCGATTAGGCTTCGCCTTTTTCAGAGAACGTTAACTGGTCCGGCAGCAAAATGGTACATTGAATTGCCTAAAGCTTCATTTGATAACTTCAACACCTTTGCCACAACCCTTTTAACCCATTTTCAATTACCCATAAGGTATGAAACAGGAACAAATCTCCTTACCAATTTTAAGCAGACGACAGCCACTCATATATCTGATCATATTCATGAGTGGTGGCGTCGTCGTAGAATGGTAAAAACATATGTTCCTGATCAGCTGTTAGCTAAATGGTTTATTAAGTCATTGTTACCTTCTATAACAGAAGATGTGGCAGAGGGATGGGTCATCATTGAAGAGAAATTCATTGCTCGTACGCAATATCTAGACTTGATCTATACTCAGTCTGGTACGCTCTATGACAAAATCCCTGATGCTCCTAGACTGGAATTTTTCGTTCCTCCTCCTCCTAAATAAAACAAGGAATCTCATGTTGGTGATGGAGTGATAGGTATGACAAGCATGAAATCGGCAAAGGCTACATCTAAGAAAGACCGTAAGATTTCTGAACAAAATGCAAATGAAGAACTTCTCGCCTTGGAGGTAAACGCCATGTTGACTGAAAAAGGCAAAGAACCAAAGCAACCAGGAGGAAACAAGAAAAAGAAAGGGAAAAGGAAGAAATAAGAGGGGACGTCTCCTGAAAAATCTTCTACAAACCCTTATGGGCAAAGGAAACACCCTGCGGGGTGTCTGATATGTGATGAGGATCATTGGATGAGAGATTGTCCACATAAAGCTAAAGTTAAGAAACTCTTTAAGAGTTCAAAAACCTCAGCGTTATTGACTGATCCGTTTCCAAACCAGGGAACCAATCTAGTTGCTAGTGATAATGCTTCCCCATCCCAAGTACTTATGTTTTCCATTTTGAAATAGCGAAATCATGCTTTAATATCGACAAGGAATAAAGATTACGGGAATCCACAGTTATCGAACAACAAGGCTACTGATCAACCTAGTAGTTCAACAACAACCTCGACCGAAGTTGTGCCACCCATCATTCCTGAGCTAATGATAAAGCCGCTAAAGGGAGTAGTACACAAATCGACATTTAATCCTCATGCCAGAGTAGCACAAAATTATAATATAGTAGAGGACCTGGCCCATTCGTCGTTCGCTATGTCGACACTTGAGGTACTGCAAAATTGGCCCTCCCAAAAGGAGGCTCTATTATCACCAATAGGTGGGATAGACCCAGCAGATTCCAATCTTGTGGCCTTTAATCATGAAGGATATGAACCTTAGTTACCAGCTCAACTTTCTTTCCTAATTCAAGTGAAATCCCTCAACAAAATTGTTCATCGAACAATTATTGATGAGGGAGCATCTACATGTATTATGTCAATGAGTTGTTGGAAAAATTTGGGATCACCACCCTTTTCGCGATCGTCAATGACGTTGAAAGGATTTGATGGACGAAGATACACTCCTTGCAGGATTTTAAGTAACTTGCAAGTTGAACTGGGGGGCAAGAGAGTAGAAATTGATGTTGAAGTTATCGACGGAAACCTCGACTACAACATCCTACTGAGAAGGCCCTGGATATATGTTATGGCCACTGTTGTGTCGACATACTTCAGAAAGATTGCATTTCCCTTCCAAGGCAGAAGTACAATCATCGACCAACAAACATTTCTCCCCAACAGTTCACAAGTTACGGGAAGCTGATGATCCACGGAAGCTCTCAGTCGCTTCAAAATATTGGAGTAGGCCTACTAAAAGACCCGACATTGATGGGTACTTTTTCCCTACCACCTCTAAACAATCTAGTGGAAGTGGCCACAGTGGGAACCTGCAATATGGTGTCATCCATCTAGAAGATATCTGATCACGATGTTAGCATGGATCATCGCGAGGTTTTGCCTCCAAGCCCCATAGAAATATTGTAGCAATCAATGTTTTCGGCATGGGAGGCGAACCCAAATCAACGCTCATCAAGCATTTGGATAGATAGGTCTAAGGAATATGGTACCCCTTCAGATCCTTGGTTGCAAGTACATTCTACAACGAAGGAATTGTTCAGTCAATGATGATTGAGGGGGCACCATGGGAAGATTACCACCATCGTTCCCATATTCTAGATTGTAAGGAAGATAGTTCCAGTGACCTTGATCATCCCTCAGTTTTTGATTTTCTATCAAATAATGTAAATACGGTGGATTCTAAGTGAAACTTGTCTAATATTGAAGAGACTATTGCCATTAATATCTCGACCAAACCAAATGTTGTAGAGAATATTCATGTCGGCAAATATTGTTCTCCTTTAGAACAAGAAATATATTATGCTCTCTTTTACAAATTTAGAGATGTCTTTGCATGGTCATATGAAGAAATGCCAGGCATCGACTCAAGTATCATTGAACACAAAATTAAGATGTATCCAGATGTCAAACCAGTACGACAACGGCTCTGGCAGGTTCACCCCAAGAAAGCCACTGCCATCAAGGCAGAAGTTGAAAAACTTCTCCATGTTGGTCTCATTTACCTAGTTCCTCTAACCGAATGGGTATCAAATATTGTTCCTGTAATGAAAAAGCAAGGAATGATAAGAGTGTGCATCAATTATAGGGATGTAAATAAATCTTGTCCAAAGGAAAACTAACCTACACCCTTCATTGACCAAATAATTGATGAATGCACCAAATGTGAAATCTTTTCATTTATGGATGGATTTTCCGGGTATAATCAAATAAATATCCACCCACGGGACCAGTCGAAGATTGCATTTATTTATCCGTGGGGCACATTCGCATATTTCAAGCTACACTTTGGTTTAAAGAATGCAAGGGCAACCTTTCAGAGGGCAATGAATTATGCCTTCCATGACATCAAGAACATCGTTCAACCATATATCGATGATCTTCCGGCTCATTCGCGAAAGTGGATTGATCATCCGCAGCATTTGAGAGCGATATTTCTACATTGCCAACACTACAAGATAGAACTCAATCCACACAAATGTGTGTTTTGTGTCAGTTCTGGTCGTTTACTTGGCTTTGTGGTCTCGAAGAACGGATTTGTTTCAACCCATGTAAAGTTCAGGCAATCATTGATTTGCCTCCAACTTCAAATTTGCTTCAGATTCAGAAACTCCAAGGGAAAGAAAACTTTCTGAGGAGGTTCATTCCAAATTATGCCAGACATGCTAAAGGTTATACCCTTCTATTGAAAAGAGAAGTACCCTTCATCTGGGATCAGGTTGTGTAAGATTCCTTTGATGCTTTGAAGGAATCCCTAATAAAAGCATCATTAATGTATGCTCCTAATTATCAAAAAGACTATAACCTGTATCTGGTTGTAGCAGATACAACCATAGCGATGGTTTTAGTTCAAGAAGACAATGGAATTGAGCATCCTATTTTATTTAAGTTGAAACTTAAATGATACAGAAACTAAGTACTCCTATGTTGAAAAGCTAGCTCTCGCAGCTGTTCAAGCAATACAGAGATTTCGACACTATATCCTCTTTTGAAAAACTACCATTTGTCAAATTGCAACCCCATGACTTATATATTCTCGCAACAGTTACTAGGGGCGAGTATTCCAAATGGATAGAAATTTTGCAAGAGTTAAATCTAGAATTCGTAAAATCCAAATCAAAGAAAGCTCTGGTTTTCGTGGAGTTGCTATGCGATCTCCCATCATCGTCCAACGATTCAACATCCAATACAACAATCATGGATGTATCTTTGTTTCTGATATATTCAAGTGATCTGTGGTATGGAGATATAATCATCTATCTCCAGACCCAAACATATAGGTCTAATACCTCCCGTTTATAGTAGCGACGTACTCGATACCAAGAAAAAGACTACATGATCATCGGTGATACACTTTACCGTCGTGGTATCGATACAGTTCTACGGAGGTGCCTCACCCATGAGGAGGCCGAAAAGGTCATGAATGATTGTCATTCAAGCACATGTGGGGGCCATCAATCTGGTTACGCTACGGCTCAAAAGATTTTACGAGTAGGATACTTCTAGCCAACAATGTTCAAGGATTGCATAGCCGCAATCAGAAGTTGCCATGCTTACCAAATCTTCGATCGCAAAACCAAAATTTCACCCACACCTTTGCAGCCAGTAGTCAATGTTGGGGCATTCACCAAATGGGGCATAGATTGCATGACATGTAACCCCACCTCATTCGGTGGGTATGGGTATATCATAGTCGTAGTCGACTATTTTACAAAATGGGTCGAGGCGATGCCTACATTAAACAACAGTGGAGAAACGACGACTCTTTTCTTTTTCAATTATGTAGTCTCCAGATTCGGTGTTCCATACGCTATAGTTATAGATCATGGATCGCATTTTCGCAACCACATGATGGTTGAGTTGGCTACCAAATTAGGACTGTCCCACAACATCTCTACTCTGTATTATCTGCAAGCTAACGGACAAGTTGAGGCAATCAACAAAGTCCTAAAGTGCATGTTGTAGGGGATGATTAGAGTCCATAAATAGAGTTGGAACCTAATCATGTACTCAACTTTATGAGCATACCGGACATCAGTGAGGAATGCAACCGGGTTTACACCCTTTTAGCTGGTGTATGGCTTGGAAGCAATCTTACCAATTCAGTGCAAAATCTCATCCCTCAAGCTCGCTGTCGACCTTCTCCCTGGAACTTCAAAAGAAGAGGCTCGTTTCTTGGAACTAATCCAATTGGATGAAACCTGCCGTGATGTCGCCTTGGCTAACGAAGCCCATAAGAAACGAGTCAAGGCGCAGTTCGACAAGAATGTCAAACCCCGTGTCTTCTCAGAAGGTGACCTTGTCCTCCTTTACGACCAGGAGTCCAATAAGTTAGGAACAGGTAAGTTCAAGTCTTTATGGATGGGCCCCTATATTGTTAACAGGGTATTAGCAAAAGGAGCCTATGATTTAGTGGATTATGATGGGATTCCACTGGTGCAACCCCGCAACCG
>APFE031297619.1:5366-19544 GCA_000404065.3 Pinus taeda
CCATTAAATTTCTCAATTTCAAACCGGGCACTTTGAGTTTTCGCCATTTTGTATCAAAAACCACAATAATCTCCAATAACTAACCAGCAATTAAAAAAAAAAAAACAACTGCCTATGCCTTTCTGCCTTTGCTTTTACACAAAAAATAAATAAATTTGCCCTTTATATAGAACCATCTCAATAATCTTCACACCAAAAATGCATGCAGAAGGACACCATGTAAGTCAACGGAGCACAGTTTCAATTTGCAAGAAAGGATAGAATATTTTCTAATATGAAGCATTCACGGGTGCATATGACCATAAAAATACAATTGTGATGTGCTAGTCGAATGAGTAGTGCGATCTACTGGTGTAAGGTACCACCCGTGATCTGTTAAAAGTAACCATCACGTTCACCATCAAGAGATCTGTTCGTACACCTCTTCCATAGAAATTTGTCAATGTTCATGCAGATTCTCGACAACATTAAATGCACGAACGTCTGTGTTGTTTTGTTATTCTATGTGCCTGAATGTACGTGAAACTTGCTCTTTGTGTTTTCCCAAGGTGGTTTTAGTGATACACTACAGGGCCCATACTGTTCAGAGGTACCTTGTTCGATATATATTCATGTATATTGATTCACTGACTGGCCTTAATATTAGTGCGTTGTTGAGTTCATTTGGACAATCGAAATCTGTAATTTTAATCGATTTCATATTCGATTTCAACCCCCCAAAAAAAAAGCTGAAGACCAAATGTGAAAGCACATGGAAAAGCGGAGAAACTTGAAATACTCTCGGTTCTGATCATGGTGGCTTCAAATAAATCTACACACGCACCAGCCATTAACTTTCAGGCTCCACGCAATAGATTGACATACCTTTACTCAGCGCACATGACGCGCTTGGATCAGGCCCGTGCGTATGGTAATCTCTGCGCATTCCTTTAAACACAGCTCGATCCGCTCATTGCAAACCCAACAGGGTGCCTCCATGCACACACAGCAATGACAGCTCCTTTACACAGCGTGACAGCTCCTTTACACAGCAAAAAATAACCTTTACGAAGCGCCTCCAGGCAGCACCTCCTCCAGCACGTCATACATAGCTCCCTCAGCGCTCCAGCACAGCCAGCGCTCCGCCTTCAGCTCTGATACCAATTGTTGGTCCCAGATGCACAGCTTAATCAAATAAACACACAACAGAATAAATCAAGCACATAAAACACAAGAGTTTAACGTGGTTCACCCAACCAATCTTGGCTACGTCGACCAAACATAGGCATCGGAAATTTATTAATCAAACAGGAGATTACAAAATGAAATCCTCACAAAAAAACTCTCACTCTCTTAGCCATCATCCGAATGGTTGCCTGTTATATAGCATAGAGAATCTAACAGCCTCATTAACTCACTCACATCAAATATAGGAGGCATTAATCACCTTCCAACAAGCTGGAGCTAATCTAGGAACTGAATTTCTATTGTTGTCATCAGCTGAGATTTTTCCTATCTTATTCTAAACAGAAAATCTCAACAGAGGTAAACAAGACCGAGGTAAAAATGAGACTTACAAGAGTGAAATGAGGTTATAGGTGAAAGTAAAAGGAGGCTCAATAAAAATGAAATTTGACAAAAGAAATTGAACCATAGCGAAAAGTCACTTATGAGATGAGGAAGGAAAATGAATTATGAATGAAACATGTATGGGAACATAAGATTGGGATAAATATTTATCCAAATATTTTACAAGGGTAAAAGGCAAAGTAAAAACAAAAACACATGGTTTTGGAAATCCATGGGAAGGCAAAACAACACATAGTTTTGAAAATCCATGAGAAGGAAAAACAAGGTATGGATTTAAAAGATTTCAAAACAAGACATAATTTCAAATAATTTATGGAGATTACGGAGACAATTATTTGAGGAGATATTTTGAGGATTTCATTTAGTAAATTCATGAAAAGAGAGAAATATGAATTTCATTTATGGAATATTTGAAAAATATTTATAAAATATTTCCTTCCAGAATATTTTATGACATTGGTGAAGCATTGTAAAAAAGTAACATAAAATCATTAGTAAATTCAAGCAATTGATAATTTTCAGGGACAACTTTACAAACCCAAGATTTTAAGTCACATAGTTATCAATTGAAAGACAAATGGTAGAAAATCAACAGCTTTAGATTTCAAGGGCATGAAGATCTCAATAGCAACGCAGTTTTAGTCCAAGTCATCACCAAAATCCTCAAAATCAGTGCCACAGAGCTTCAGTAGTTTAATGCTCATATATTATTGTACTATTTTTGTAAACAATTTTTGGGATATATTGTAGAAACATCGTGATATTTTAAATCAAGATATTTTGATGAATTGTATAAATACTTCATATATCAAAGTACAAATGGTTGGAACTCATATGAAGAAAGGATATCCTTGATGTAAAGATGTGCATGTAATGAAGTGATCATTTCCATTAATACAGAAAGTTTGTTCCAGGATTCCCGTGTCAGGCAATTGGTGAAGTTTCCTATCTTTTAAAATTGTTATTTTCTAGTTTTCCATATGTTCTTTCATCTCTATTGTTTAAAGAAGATTATGGGCTAAATTTGTTTAAATACACATTGCAATTGGTGAAGTTTTCTCTCTTGTAAAATTGTTATTTTCTAGTTTTCCATATGTTCTTTCATCTCCATTGTTTAAAGAAGATTATGGGCTGATTTTGTTTAAATACACATTTCAAGTTTCCTGTCTTGTAAAATTGTTATTTTCTAGTTTTCCATATGTTCTTTCATCTCTATTGTTTAAAGAAGATAATGGGCTGAATTTGTTTAAATACACATTGCTCTAGATTATAAACAATATTTATGTTTTCATTCTAATACTAAATATATAACTTATCCTAGTATGATCTATGTTTAATTGAATCTAAATATTTTCATCCCATTCATTCCATAAATGCTCTAAAGATCCAAAAGCCTGCCTACCTTTCGCTGTTACATATATTCTGTCATTCTTGTATTTGATCACTGGAAGACTTATGACTCCATTTCCCAATGGATTGTCCTTGTAGTTTCAACAAAATCTTTGAAAACGCCAAGCTCAGAACTCAACAACTAGCCTAATATCTCAAAATAACAAATCTAAATCATATAGAGAGATCCCTCTCTAAAGATGGAAGGGTTCAATCCCAGCTTCCAAAGTGGTTTGGTGGTTACCTCTGGGTTTCTCTCACAACCTTGAGAAATTACAAAGTGATAAAAATTTGTACTTGTCAATGCTTCCATCTACTACATGCTTAATCTTTTAGAGCCATTAGGAAGTTACCACATATTTTTCATCTGACCTAGGAATGATTTCCCAATCTCCATTTTTCATTATAGATTTATATTCTTCATTTATAACATCTTTTGATTCTTGGTCATTGACATGTTCTTGAAAAGTGGATGGTTCTGCTTTAATTAAAATTTTCATATAGGTTACATACCTGAATATATTTTAGGCTTCATGCTTTCCCTGAATGTGCCTTTAGTTGTAGCATGTCCTTTTGCTTCTTGAAGAGTCTAATTTAAACATTTTTGTTTTGTTTTGTTTTGTTTTTTTTCCCCTTTTTTTTTTCTGTTTTGTTTTTTTGTTTTTTGTTTTTTGTTTTGTTTTGTTTGTTTGTTTTTTTTGTTTTTGTTTTTGTTTTTGTTTGTTTTTTGTTTTTTGTTTTTGTTTTTGTTTTTGGTTTTTTTTTGTTTTTTGTTTTTTGTTTTGTTTTTTTGTTTTTGTTTTTGTTTTTGTTTTTGCTTTTGCTTTTGTTTTTTGTTTTTTGTTTTTTGTTTTTTTGTTTTTTTGTTTGTTTGTTTGTTTGTTTTTGTTTTGTTTTTGTTTTTGTTTTTTGGTTTTTGTTTTTGTTTGTTTGTTTGTTTGTTTTTTTTCTAGGATTATGACTTGCTACACAAGTTCACGGGGACCTTATTCTTCATTATTCAAATCTTATTCTTCCCTTGGATATTCTTCAAATATAGGTAGTTATTCATTATCAGAGTTATTTATATTTCTTATATGTGATGCTTTCATCAAAGATTACATCTCTTCTTACTTCAATTCAGTGCCCTTCCTTTATGTGGATCCTGTATTCCTTTGAAGAGTTAATATATCCAACAAATATGCCCTTCAAGCTTGTAGGATCCAATTTCTTCCTTTTGTCTTTTGGAATGTGAATGTAGATAGGGAAACCAAATATTAGAAGATGATCAATACATGGTCTTTTTCTAATAAATTGTTCTTCAAGAGTTATGTTGCAAGTGTCTTGTGAGGAATTTGATTTTGAATATAGACAATTGTTTTGGATGCCTCACTCAATAGGAATTAAGGTAAGTCTTTATCATGTAACATAACTCTAACAATTTCTTCAATTGTACGATACTTCTTTTCTGCTACTCCATTTTGTTCTGGATTATATGGGACTATCAAATCCCTCTTAATTCCAACCTCCTTACAGAAAATTATAGGTTCCTTTGATGTATATTATCCTCCATTTTTGGATCTTAGTACCTTGATATTTCTTTCTGTAAGATTCTCTATTTCTTCTTTGAATTCTTGAAAATTTTCAAATACTTCATCCTTGGACTTAAGTAAATAAATCTATGTCTTCCTTGAGTGGTCATGAATGAAAGTCACATAGTATAGATGACCTCCAAGTGATTGTTTAGACATAGGACCATAGACATCATAGTGAATGAGACACACGATTTCTTTAGATCTTGAAGCATTGATTCCAAATGTTTTCTTTAAATTTTCCCTAGTGCATATCCCTTACAAATTCCTTCATGATCCTCATTTAGTTTAAGGATGCCATTCGCCATTGAAGAGTTGGTAAGATTTTGTAATGAAGGTGTCCAAACCTTCTATGCCAAAGTTAACATGGGTTGACTTCAATGTGAACCAAATATTGAGAGAGAGGTGTAAGTGATATGTAGAGCCTTCCTTCACGAATCCCGATAAATTTTTCACTATTGGTGCTAGAGCCCTTATCCCATACCATATTGTTTCCATCTATAAAATCAATTCTATCTCCTCTATATTCTAAACATGAAATGGAAGGTAATTTTTTCTTCAAACCTAGAATGAATAAAATGTTGTTGAGATGCATGTTCCCTCCATCTTCTATCTCTAATGAAGTTGATCCAACTCCTCTGACTGTGTAACTCTTCTTGTCTCCAAGTTCGACCAAATAAGAAGTTTTCTATCTTAATAGGGTCTATAGTTGTCTACATTCACCTGTCATATGTATAGATTCTCCACTGTCAATTACCCAAATATTTTCATCTTCAAAAGTACTTGTAAGTGTTGAGAATAATGCTTCATCCTTTGTATAAGAGATCTTGATCATATAATTCTTGATAGATGGCAATAAATCCTTAAATAATTTGATGCCTTGTGTGAGGTGACTTTCCATCATAGAAAATTGTTTTAATGAGAAATTCAACGCCTTCTTCAAGGATGTAGTGATCTTCATCATGCCCTTTTTCAACCTTAGCTCTAATACCATGTTGAGAAATCAATAGGGCTACAAAAGAGGAAATTTCTCTTAGATTTGATAATTGCTTGTGATGTTCTTTTACTTTTTTTGATTATTATCTTATTATTTTCTTATCATCATGTTGTTCTTATCATAAAAAACTATCAAAACATGAACATCAATAGTACATAAGGACATAAGATGTAGGCTCCTATCTAGGGCCAAAACCTCTCCTCTTGAGAGGAAAACCCACAAATCTCCTCTTCTTATAGATTCTTCAAATCATGAATTCCAAGACCTTTAGATAAATACCAATACCCTTCCAAGACTAGTTCAAACCTTCTTGATGAAATGCTTCTTCTATCCAAGCCAAACCAGGTAAAATCTCTTCTAGCAACACAAATTTGACCTTGAGCTTCAGAATTTCGGCCCCCACTGCATATCTGAAATTTTGGGCCCCAACAACCAGCTACAACTTCACAGATGTGGGAGAATTAGGGCTTCTAGAGCTTCCTCCTTCCTTCACTTGAACCACTTCTTTGATGCCTTATGAGAGATCAATTTTTCCAATTTTATTTCAGCTTCAACCCTCTCCTTACTCCTTGAGAACTTCGACCTTGATGTTGTAGAAACCCTAGCTTGTCTTCACACATGAGAGAGAGTGTGTAGAAACAAAAAAACTTCAACTTCCTTCTTCCTTTCTCCTTCACTTGATTTATTATTATTTTTCTTTGCTTGATTGATGAGTGAAGTGAGTGAGTGTCCATAGGAGGTCGAATTCTCTCTTATATATAGGCTTCCAAGGAGGATAACATGCCTTAATTAGGGCAACTTCTTCTCTGCTAGGCCGAGTTGGTCTTAGAGGGGTAATTTTTACACTTCAACTAAAAAATAATCCTTTTAACATATTACAAAATTCCTAATGAGGTCTTATACATATGACAATGAATCTTTGACTTCTTGACTCAATGAAAAAACCTATAATCACTCAGTGGGTGCTTTGACTTAGAATAAAATGACCTTAAGCATGAAACCCATGCTACAAAATAATAATAATTAATAGTAATAATAATAATTCTTTTTCATTTTACAATAAACAATAATCAAGAGTACGAATGAATACCAAACCTAGTTACATATTTCAACATGAACAAGAGATTTTAGACCCTCCAAAAATCTTCATTTAAGGCCTAAAAATGCATTTGGAAGGTTTTGTACCTCAATTCTCCAAATAGATCCCCATTAATAAAAATATATGAAAGCTAATTCCTTTAATTTTTCCACTCTAAAAGCATTGATATAGACATAAAATAATAGAATGATTGAACCTCAATAATGCCTCCCCATTTAGGGAGAATTTTTGTCCCTGAAATCTTTACTAAATGAGGTGGGGAAATTTTTCCTTTAGTTTGATCACTCCATAATTTTCCCTAGGTTGAGGAGACAAAACACATAGGTAACCAAAAACATCTTCTAGGCTAGGATCCAACCCTACTAGCTTTGGATAGGGCTCTCTCACTGTGTTTTCTTTCAGTCAATCTAGTGATTGAAAACTCTCGATCTTGGGTTGGCTATAAGGATAAAAAAGGTGAATTTATGTTGTTGTTTGAAGGTAAGTGGAAGAAAGTAGATCTACCTCAGATCATATCATTATTTTTAGGTTCAAGTGAATAAGGGATATGATGGGATTTTCAGCAGGGGAAAGATAGATAGGCCTATTGATATCTAACCAAATCTCATTGTAATGAGTGGATGAGTGTAGCATCAGAAAGGATGACAATTAGAGCATCAAAATATTGACGAATTCATATTTCCATAGAAGAAAAGAAAACACATGTGATCAACTGATCTAAAACAGAGCACTAAGTGAATTTTGAGATATTCTTTTCAAGCTGAGCATGGAGAATTTTTACATCATGGAAATATATATTAGAAATAGAACACCAAGGAACACATATAGCAATAAGAAGTGACACAAAAATCTCTGCCAAAAACTGCATCTGCCTTCTTCTTTTCACTTGGGAGAATGATACAAAATTTGTAGAAAATATAGAATAACTTCTTACACTACAAACCCGAACTATTTTCCATGTATTTACATCACTATATACAATGAGGAATTCAAATTACCACTCTATGTGGTTGAATTCACTTCACAAAAGTTGAATGGTTTAGATGCATTGCATCTTCACTTGCTATGTAGAAAAAATTAGAAACTGCTATTACAATTTAGAAACATCAATGCAAACAATGCATCTTTATTTAACAACTCAAACTACATGATTATAAATTTATCAACACTTATACAACAACTAAAATGAATTCTAGAAGCTCCAAATTTTGAAATTTTCCAAAATAGAGTTGACTGATATGTTTGCGCAACAGAGGGCACCGAATTTATGGAAAAATAGGGTTCAAAAACGAGCTCATATATCATAAATACCAACCAACGTTGAAAAAATAAGAGATTTTTTTTGTATATGAGAGTGTCCTTGAGAGAAATCTCTCTCAGTTTCCAAAATTTCCTCTCCAACTCCTCACAATCTGCACCCAAACACCATAACTAAAACAGGAAATGCCAAAATCTGAAAAATAGACTATAAATATGCATTTGAATCTTCTAATAGATGACACCTGTGCATAAACTGAAGGAGGTTTTTGTTTTTTTTCCCGTTCTTGATATTTTTCCTTTTTTCTTTTTGAAATTTGTTTTCCTTTGGTCAAACAACTTTTTTTAAAATGATGACAAAAAATTCAATTTCGTAGCAAATTCGTAGCAGAGTGTGGCAAACCTCCATGGTTGATATGGTTGCAAAACTTTCCTGGAAAAACAGAGAAAATGGGTATGATTGGAATGGAAGTGGGATGGTGTAGAACCATTGAAGCATTCTTTTCAATGCCCGTAGACCTTCAAGATAACAGACTCCAACTTGCGGAACAGATGTGTAACAAACTCTGAACTTCAGATTTGAAATTGATTTTTTCGCTTCGAACTGATTGAAGAGAATACTTATCACATACATACACATTATAACACCTTTTCCATGCTTTCAAAACTAAAATATCTCCCACACTTCACCAAAATGAGGGACCTTTGCAACTTGTGCAACAAATGGGTATAAAATGTCTATCTAAGCCTACAACTCACTTCTTCAGCCTTTAAAGTTTCTTCAAAGCTAGTATCGGCTTCGAATGGGGTAATAATGAGAGACTTCACAACAAATTTAAAACTTTCATACCACCCAAATATCCTTTTTAAATGATAATAGGCCACTTGATGATGTGAAGGATGTGATGACAGAGGCACTTTTTTCAATAATGAAAAGGAAATGACACATTTAACCGATAAATGACTCTTCAAACTAACTCTTATGAGGGAAATGACTTCAACAAATTGACCTATGATCACCATCTCTCATGACATGACCCCTCTACACTTACACAATAACTCCTTTTCCCTCCATGGGTACAATTTTGAAATTATGACCCCCTCATGGACTTTAGACTCTCACAAATTTGATTTTGGGTACAAAGACCCCCTTTACAACACATATATTTACAAAACCTTAGCTCTTTTGACTCTCTTTTCATAAATACCTTTAAACTATGATACATAGCAACACGTAGGCTAGAGTTGACAAACAAACCCCCAAGATGAATAGTAAGAGGCAAACACACTTTGATTCCTAGATTATAGGACCCTAACATTGTCGCCAAAAGGGATGGTATCCTCACTGTGAGGTGCAAATAACACCATAGACTAGTACTTTGATCCATTGGGAAATGGAGTCCAACTTTAACTGACTAAAATTGACTTTGACCAACTTAACTTTTCCATTACATATGGTAGTAGATCAGCAGAATACGAAGGCATTCACTTCGGGCTTCAAATTCTGATGATAGCCACCCACACTTGTAGTACTGAAAAATAATAACAAAACTACCAAGAAAAACTATTCGAAACTAACACACTGCTAAAATGGAAATCTTGAAAATTACTGAAGAAGATGCTCAAACCATTGAGCTTATTCACGCTGCTATCTACACTAAACTGCTAAATAACTTGGTCACTCAAGTGATACAAAATTTCCAGTGAAGCCAAGCAAGGAGATGGCCACTCACTAGAATTCTTATCACAACCTCCATATGCAACCAAAAAAATGATACATAATAGCAACTTAAATTCCAGATGAAACCGAAACCCATGCTCTATAAACAAAACAAAATATGACTTCATTGATGATTCAAATAGGCTGGAAAACCATTAGGGAAATTTTGAGGTCTGAAATGGGCCTCGTAAGGAAATTATAAAATAATAGTGAAAATAATAAAATAAGATTACATTACATCGTCAAATTTTAGAGGAAAAAAAGAAAAAAAATATTTTTTCAACTCGTATTTTCAACTTATCTCCATATGGGTTTACTCAAATTTTGAACAGAAACACTCATTGGATGTAGAATTTAATTCCTCATCCAAGGAATACCCATGTTGCATACTTTCGATGGACCCTGCTACATGGAAAATGAGAAATACATGAAAAATGTGATTGCAATCACATTTTTTCATGTATTTCTCTTTTTTCGTGTAACAGGGTCCATCGAAAGTATGAAACATGGGTACTCTTTGGACGAGGAATCAATTTTTCATCCAACGTGTACTCCTGCTCAAAATTTGAGTAAAACTTAGGGAGATAAGTTGAAAATATGAGTTGAGGAAGTAGTTTTATTATTTTATTATTTTTTAATCTTTTTACTTTTTTACTCCAAAAATGGTGAATCATCCCCCATGGTTGACATCATGATCTTGAATCCTATTGGTTCTTATAAATTTTATTTTGGTTGTAAATTTTTCTTAGGAGGCCCATTTTAGACCTCAAAATTTCCCTAATGGAATCTTGAAGAATATGGAAATCCATATTTTCTCGATGAACAAAAACAATGAAAGAAGCTTCATATATTACTGCTGGTTGTTCTATGTTTTCAGTTTCAAAATCACTCTAAAAAATATTAGCAAACAGTTCATTTTGACTTTCAAAGGAGTGAAGAGAAACAAGTTCTTGCACATGATCCTCCTAAATATGTAAGAAGCTACCAACAAGGACTAGCTCACTGCCTAAATTTTCCATGCAAACAAGTTTAGAAATCTGATTTTCGTAGACCTTTTTCATGAGAGAAGAATTTAGCAGAGGAATGAAATGAAGGAAAATTTGAAACATTGTCTTCATCCCTGTTTTGATCACATGAAAACTGACAATCTTGATGCAAATCATCATTAAAATCGTAGGATGTCACATGGCTTTCATCATGCAAATCTGATTGGTCTTCAATCAAGAAATAAAACACTTTTTGTTGGAAATGTTCTTATGTATCAAGGCCGCTAAACTCTACTAGTACTTCCTCCTTATCACTTAAAAACTGACAAGACTGCTGCAAATTTTCTTCAAACTTAGGAGACAAATCATAACATTTTGCATCAGGATGTTGATTTATTACATTTTCAGCCCTAGGAGAAACTATTGCTTTATGGAAATCCACCTGAATATCATGGAAACATAACTCTTCTATTTCCTCCTGATGTTGAAAATGATTCTCATGAAAAGATTCTATAATTTAATCATCCATGAAACGATCATATTAAAAAAAATTCCAAATGCTCAATAAAATTTTCAAAATGTATGTAACCGTCTTGGACTGACAATAAGGAAGGATGATTTTCTTTATATCTCTCATAAAATACAACATGCAACTCTTTAAGAGAATACAAGCAACCATTTGGCAAGCTTTCATACCAATATCTTGCTTTTCCTCCAAGGTAGCCATGAACATCTTCATCAGACAATCTTCATGAAATTGAACCTTAAGTCTACGCACATGCATGTGGAATTTAACGAAGTGAAGAGCAACATTATCTCCTTTCTGATCTTTGAATTTTGGAAAATAAGTTTTCCAATCTACATGAGGCATGCGATTTGGAAAACCTGGAATGCAATCTTGATTTAAAGGAGCATACCTTGCAGTAGAATTGCTAGTAAAACTATGATTTCCGAATCTTGCTACCAGTGGAGTCTTTCAATCAGGTTGAAAACTGATTGGATTCGCCAGGTGAATGGTTCAACCTTCATATGCCTGACTATTGTCCACTATCAACAACCAGATCTAAAACTTTAATGATATTTCCTGGAGAAGATGGAACCTTTTGTTCCCCAACAACGACGCCACTATGTTATCACCCTGTAATTAACCTTTAGGCTGAAAAATGATCACAAGGGTAAAACCTATTTTAGGCTAAGGTCCAGCCCCACTCACCTTGGAGAGGGCTCGCTCAATGTGTTTTCTTTCAGTCAATCTCGTGACTGAAAACTCTTGATCTTAGGCTGGCTATAAAGATAGAAAAGGTGAATTTATGTTGTTGTTTGAAGGTAAGTGGAAGAAAGTAGATCTACCTCAGATTAGACAATTGTTTTTAGGTTCAAGTGAATAAGGGATATAATTGGATTTTGAGCAGGGGCATGATAGGAAGGTCTATTGATATCTAACCAAATCTCATTGTAGTGAGTGGATGAGTGTTACCGGGAATAGTGTCCACTTAGAGCTGATATTCCCACTAAGACTGGTAGCTATCTTAGAAACAAATAAGTTAAAACTACTTTCGTTTTCCTTTATGAAAAACAGACAAGAGGGGAATAGAGGACACCAACCTTTGTCTTGAGCTTGGTTCCTTGCTCGGTTCCTCTCTTTCTCGATAGATCTTTGTTGCTCCTTCTTTGTCTACATAGCTTCAGAGAGCACCTGTGGAATCAAAGAAGCATAATACTATCGAAGAACAGAGATCTATATTCATAAACAACCCAGGACCAGATATGTATTAACCACACAAATGCATATACAATCAAACATACACGAATGTGGAGGAAAAATTGAATAACTTTATTAATATCAAGAATAGCAAGAGGATTACAACCAATTGTTCTGACCCAACATCATCCTCCAGCAAGAAAGCCCTTCTTCACCTCAAGTAGAGCTTAGATCACCCAACATTATGATGTTACACCAGAAAACCAACAACACTTCTCTACAAGATACAAGATTCCAGCCCCTGGATCTCTGTGATGAGGGATCCATATATAGATGTTTGCAAAGGTGTGAGTCAGCTCTGGGTTTTTTGATTAGTGTCTTCTCTCTGATAGTTCTTGGTTCCACTTGGAGATTTCATTGATCTCTTACTCATCCTTGAGAGAATTCTGAGAGGCAAGTTTCATATGAGAAGTTTCTAGAAGATTCCTTGATCATACACTTAGCAAACTGTCTCCGCCACTTGTCTATTCTCATCCATCGCACCCTGTAGAAGGAATTTTCAGTATGCATCACACCTCCCGTGTGTATTAGGTGAGATGCATTGCACCCTCTACACTGGGCATTTAGTATGGTCCAGTTTTGACCAGTTCTGAGCAGTTTTCTGTGGAGAACTTTTGGGAGATGATGTAATCAGCTGACCTTGTTCCTTTAGGTAGTGAAGAAAAACTTTTAGGGATTTAGGAGCCCTCAGTTTATGGACATTTATGATTGGGGTTGCAGTGCCCAAAAATGTCTATAACAGTTGCCCCCTAAAGCATGAGGTCGTTAATCTTTTGATGTCGGGTGAAATGCTTTACCATGAGGATCCGAACTTTTTTCGAGCTGGGAGGCAACTTGTAATAAGATACAATACAATACATTATCTTCATAATATATTTCATGATCTAGCTGAGGCAGGCATTCCCATGCTCAGCTTTATAAATTCATTTTCATGTACATAGGACAGACAATCGTCTGTGTGGCAGACTGATGATTCAGATGGAGTCATCATCCTTTGATTTGGATGATCATCTGTTCGGAAATGATGTACATTTGATGTCTTTATATTCCTAAATATATCGCAACCCGAATGGATGAAACTAGATCCAGGGTCTTCAAAACTCGTTCAATCTTCACTCAGAGTACAAATCAATCCATGTGAAAAATGTTCTGGAGTCGAACATGGAAAGACATTGCCTGATTACCAGCCAATGATGTAAGCTGTTAACAGGCACGATAGGGATCACCAATAATGAAAATGATCCTCAAGGTACTACAGTACAATTTGTGTGGTGTGAAAAAGGGACTTGGCGTCGAACACCACACAAAATCTTCCGATCGAAGGCCACTGATGTAAACCTGTCGCTGAAAGTGAGAAACTTGCCATTGAGGCATGCAAGCTTCAAAGTACTGAAAGGGGTTGTTCCTAAGTCGACTTCTTGGATAATGAGCTGATGTCAACAAGAAATGACCCGTCGTAGGAGGGCCTTAATGAATGCCACATCTATGACACGAAACCGAGCAAATGATTTTGGAGGTGAAAACGATCTGATGATACAGGGTTCAGGGTGGCAATCATGAAAGAATGGAGCGTGAATGTATTGCAGCGGATGAGACACAGGTGAATTCTCTGAGCGACTTCTCTTGAACATACTAGCGACACTGATGATGGATTGGTAGCGTTAACCCCAAATATGGATGGTGTGATGGACCAATGGTGATACAACCAGTGAACGGAACAACCCAACCCGACTCGGATGCGGAGTGAAAGTGTCATGTTCAAGAGTGACTTGCTACCAATAAAGTTTCTTCAAGTTTTCTTCCCAATTTTCCCCAGTCATTGCTGACT
>APFE031297622.1:0-20029 GCA_000404065.3 Pinus taeda
ATTCAAAGAAGAATTCCCAGCCTTCCAAAAGTACACACAGAAAACATTTCAAGAAGAAACCATACAAGCATACATAAATGTTTTCTAAAGATAAAGAAATCATATGCTACAATTGCAACAAAAAACACACACAACTCCAAATTGTCCTAAAAGGAAGAAAGACAAGTCAAAGAAAAAACTGTCATACAGAAACAAGAAAGGAAAAATAAACTTCTTTGATTCACCTAGTGGCTGCGATGGGATTTTATCCTCTGATTCTGAATCAGAATATGATTTGAATTTTGTTTATTCAGATGAGTCTTCAGATGAGGAACCTTGCAGAGATCCGCATTGTACAGAATGTAGAGATTGTGAATGTAGTGATCCTGACATCTGTAATTGTAATGCAGTCAGGATGATGAAAATAGATCATGAAAAGACCAGCAGGAATCTCTTCACACAAATGATGGCTGCCACTGATCCACAACTCAAAGACATGTATAAATCATTGGTGATGGATCATTTGAAGCAGACACCCTCTGGTTCAGAGAACTCACAAAACAAAGGGCATGTGCCTCCTACATCACTTTTCTCAGTAGAAGCTTTGACTAGGCAATTCAGAAATGAAGATTTTGGCAAAGATTTGCCATAAACATTGCCTAGTGTGCACCAGGGAATCAAACAACTGAGAAAGACAATAAAAGAAAACAAGAGGTTGCGCATTCAAAATCACAAAGATTTGAGCATAAGATTAATGAATGCACAAGGAGCCTCAACTTCACAAAATCCTCTTGTAACAACAGAAAATTGGACGTTTCATGCAAATCCAATAATGACACAAATGCAGCAGCATGATGATACTGAAAAAGATGGGGAGATGGATAGAAAACATTTTGGATGCAATATTGTAAATAGAGATGTCATGTATTGCGTCAAAATGAAAGTAAATATTGGGAACCAATATGAGTATTGGAAGGTTCTCATGGACACTGGTTCTCAGTTGAATATTGTTAGTGATACTGTGGTGAGTATGCATCAACGAAGACCAACTGCCTGCCCCAGAGTCACTATAGCCAGTGGCAACATTTCCACTAAGCATGAAGCAGAGATAGATGTTTTCTTAAATGAAAAGATTGGTGTTCATATAGTCTGCCCTGTGGTCCCAGGAATGGATTGTGCCATGTATCTCAGCACACCATTTTTCTAGAATTTTTAAAAATATGGAGCTAATCTTGACAACACTATTCAAAGGTATGGATACTTTGTCAGCTTAGGTAATAAAGAAATTTTCTTTCCATTTATAAATTCCAACTCGCCTAATAGATTAAAGAGAATTGAAATAATGGAAAATCTATTAGCAAAAATGGAAATGAAAAAAGAAATTTTGAAGATAGAAGGACATCTGGACAATGGAAAATATGCTAAAGAGATAGCAGACCTCACTGCTAAATTTAGGGAATGTTGTTCGGATGACCCAAATGCCTTTTTGCATGTCCATAAGCAGGAAGTATAACTTCCTCTTAAAAAAGATTTCTGTGGAAATTTGAGAAGATCAAAAGCAATAGTAATGAATACAGAACAACTAAAACTATGCAAAGAAGAAATTTGAGAACTGCTAAAGAAAGGAATCATCAGAAAAAGTAAAAGTCCTATTGCCTGTTTTGCATTTTACATGAATAAGCATGTTGAGGTTGCCAGAGGAAAACCAAGATTAGTTGTAAACTATAAGCCTCTGAACAATATTCTTGACTATGATGCATATCCACTACCCAAGCCTTCTTCTATACATGCACATATATCAAAATAAAAAATATTCTCTAAATTTGACTTGAAATCTGGATTTTGGCAAGTAGGGATAAAAGAAGAAGATAAATGGAAAACTGCATTCTTTGTGCCTGAAGGTGACTATGAATGGAATATTATGCCATTTGGATTGATCAATTCTCCTTCAGCCTTTCATAGGATCATGGATGAAACTTTTTAAGGAATGAATGAATTCCTGAAAAAGTATATTGATGATTTATTAATTCATTCTGATAATATTTCTGACCATATTAAGCATTTGAAGATTTTCTTGCACAGGGTCAAAGAGATGGGAATCGTATTATCAGAATTAAAGATGAAATTATTCAGGCCCATGATAGATTTTTTGGGTTACAACGTACAGTATGGATCCTATAGTGTAATCCAAAGAAGCTTGAATTTTGTTGATCACTTCCCTGATGAGATTAAAGATAAAACCCAATTGCAAATATTTTTGGGAAGTTTGAATTATATTTCTAAAGTTCTGAAGCATTGTGCACAGGAAAGAAAACTCTTAAATGAGATACTTCAAAAAGTCCCAATTCCATGGAATAATGACTGCACCCAAGAATAAGGAGAATAAAAGAGAAAGTTAGAAATATACAGCCGCTCTCCCCTATCAGAGAAGAATGGGAGAAAATAATAATTACAAATGCTAGCTCTGAAGGTTGGGGAGTAGTCCTGTGTCAGAAGAATCCTTGTAGAAAAAATGAAATAGAAATTTGACAATATGCATCTAGTCTTTGGGCCAAAAATCAGTTGAATTGGTCATGTCTGAAAAAAGAACTCAGGGCAGTTTTTTTGGGCATAGCAAAGTTTAAAGACTTTGTTATTTACACAAAGTTTACTGTTAGAACAGACTGCCAAGCTTTAAAGTATGCTATTCAAAAATGTGATTTTGAAGATGCTGCAATGATCAGATGGGTCATGTAGTTAAGTCAGTATATTTTTGGCATAGAATTTGTCAAAGGAGATAATAATAGCTTTTCTGATATGCTCAGTCGAGAGTTTCTATCCGAACACTCAGTTTTATCCCTAGATTGCAATTTTATAAGATGAAAAATGCTAGTTGTGAAGGTTGGGGAGTAGTCCCGTGTCAGAAGAATCCCAGTAGAAAAAATGAAATGGAAATTTGCCAATATGCATCTAGTCTTTGGGCAAAAAATCAGATGAATTGGTCCCGTCTAAAAAAAGAACTCAGGGCATTTTGTTTGGGCATAGCAAAGTTTAAAGACTTTGTTATTTACACAAAGTTTACTGTTAGAACAGACTGCCAACCTTTAAAGTATGCTATTCAAAAATGTGATTTTGAAGATGCTGCAATGATCATATGGTTCATGTAGTTAAGTCAGTATATTTTTGACATAGAATTTTTCAAAGGAGATAAGAATAGCTTTTCTGATATGCTCAGTCGAGAGTTTCTATCCGAACACTCAGTTTTATCCCTAGATTGCAATTTTATAAGAAGAAATGAGGATAATATTGAAATTGAAACTCCAATAGGATGGATCGGGTATGAATTAGAAACACCTATGCTGGTACATGATGAAACTTAGTATCCAATAAAAGAGATCAGGCATAGAACATGAATTCCCTACCTATGGACAGAAACAATGCAAGATGAGATGAATACAGAAGCTATTGAAGCATTAGACTATCTAGAACACAATGGTAGTATAATGTATGTTCTACAAGAAATAGATGATGATGAAGATTGCATTGAAAGTTGTCAAATAACATTCAGAAGATTTGACAACCATCTTCATAAAGAAAACTTTGATCAGAATAGACAAGAAGAGGCTTTATTCACAGGTATGAATCTGCAAAATTATGCCTCTAACTTGTTTCATTGTATGCAGTTCCAGTTCAACTTTGAAGGAATGTCAGTTGAATCACTAGAACAAGACGACCCCACTCCAAATTGGCTCCTAGAATGGTAGCACATACACGGACTTTCAGCCCTTACTATCAAGCCATATACACTTAATATGCTAAAAATCCCTAGATTCAATGAACCAAGAGCTCACATGACTGGAATAGTCTACAAATTCGTTGAAAATATGGCTAATATTGGAGACCTTTCCTTTCTACAACGAATGAGAAGATGTGGCCACGTTCATTGGTTTGTAACCAACCACTATAAAGTAAGGTCCATCTCGAGTAGTACAAGCTATGACGGGTTCCACAAACAAGTTGATCCCAGCATAAATCCTTTCCTCAACCTCAGCTTTTTAGAGCCACTTGATTGACATAATCTTCAAGTATGGGAATCGAAGAAAGAAGTTAGGCTCCAACACTTCAATAATGTCCTGATTGAAAGATATGGCTATCGACATTATACTCATCCACAGATAGAGTAATTTGTACTCTAAAGGTATTATCTTTCCAAATGACGATGGTTTTGGACAAGCTTTCATGGATTCCCTTGTCCCGGAATCTCCGCTTTGTGGTACCAATAATCTGATTCATATGTCTCATCCTTATATCTTTAGTGTCCTAGATTCTGTCGCCATATGCCTATGGCTATCTGTAAAAGGAGAAGGGATGAAATAACATGGGATGGTCCTCTCATGACCGAATATAGCTTTAAGATATTTTGTCAAAAGTACAACATCTTATCTTTTGAGTCATCAGTTTGTACAGAGACCATTCACGGATGTTTGTTCCCTTCTAGCTCTATAAGAAGAAGGACTGTGAATTAAGGCTCATCTAGGGGAATTGGGAAAATTCGGTCAAGAGAGGTCATAGAGAGTGTAAGATTAGAGTCAAGTAATTTCTCCTACTCTGCATCTGCGGACTTAAAGTCTGATTTGCTTGCAACATGAGATAAGCTCATACTTTGTTATGTATTCTTATCGAAATTTTTCTAGACTCAGCCTGCTTGCATGCTAGGTAGCCTGTAGATCTCTTATGCTTTGGCTAAGACATATCTACTAAAAGCTGCAGCAGTCAATCTAAGTAAGAATATTTCCCCTCTGTAATGTTTGCATCCATATATGAATAAATATCTTCTGTTCACTTTTCCGCAATCTTGTTGTGTTCAATAATATCTGTTAAAGGTCTTGTAAAATAACACATATCCATGCGTGATATATTTTTATATGTAGTATACAACATTATATTGTTGTGAGGGTCTGATATTTAGATTTGTGTGGCCAAATTTTGTATTGGAGAGCACATGTTTTATGCATTATTTTTATATTGATTTGATTGTGATGTCTTGTTGTTGAGAGCATGTATGAAGAGCTAATTTTTGGTTGAGTATACTGTCTTAGGATCCATTTTGAAAATATATGAAAGGCGATCCACATGGTGGTAAGGTGAAATGACTTCATCTAGGTGGATCCGTGATAACGAAGCTTCAACGAAAGTAAGAAGTTTCTCAATGCAATGGTGGTTGGATAGTCCAATGGTAGTTGGGTGAAGATCGACTAATCATGGTGGCCTTCAGTAGATGGTTGTGAGTATATATCCATAGAGAAAAAAATATTCTGAGTTTATCCTATTGTGTAAGGAATCCTTTCTGCGGACAGAGATGATCCTTCTAGTCCTATGGGAGGATCTAGCAACTATAAAAGGAAATTACATGCAATATTTCCTAATTCATACTTAAAAATGCAGAGGAGGATATATCTCCTACCTCTCTATGATGCTAATACCCTTGCTATCAACCTTGACTCGTTGGCTTCCTAGCTCATAATCTCCTCTTCATTGGTGTAGATGAGAGTGTGCAAGGAAGATCAAGTGGAGACAAAAAAAATATGCAAATCATAACGTTTTCTAATAAAAAATATGTAATAGATCAAGGAGCATTACAGTAAATGGAAAATAATTGACACATTTATGGAAATAAAACATATATTGTATTATTAGTATATGAAAAAAGGAGCGTTACAACAAATGAAGCCTTGATGTTGGAAGCCTTCTTCAAGTGAGATTCCAAGTCCAAGATTTAGCCTTCAAACATCTTTTCGCCTTTACAAATGGGCAGCATTTGGGCAGAATTCAATGCTAGGTTGGCAACCAACCAGCAACCAACCATTAGTGGATGGTGGGAAATTCATTTGTTGGGAAGGAAAGGGAGTCGAGGATCCATGAAAAGAGGGAGGAGTTCCACATCTCAAGGGAGAGATCAATGGGAATAGGATCAAGGGCGAGGATGGGAGCTCTTGTTCTAATGATTCTACATTTATCTAAAACTGCATCATTGTTCTCGAGCTTTCTAGTAATATAAGATTATACTCCATTTTAGGAAAAACTGCCTAAATAAGATGAGTGTGGATTTTCCCTATAAAAGTAATGCTGACAACACTAGGCATGTGTAATTCTAGAGGTTACTAGCATGGATTTTCTTGATAAAAGTAGTGATGGGATTGCAAAATAAAGTTTTTAACAAGCTATTTAGAATGCTTTCAATGTAATTTATCTTCCTTTTCTTCAAGGATGTTCCAAACATGTTTCATGGTGAATACATTGTTAACGACAACTTTCATCACTTTGCGACACTTGCAACATTGACATCACAAATTGTGACACTTCAAGATACAAGGCTGGGAGAGTGAAAAAACATTGTATAATAGATACAATAATATTGTCTCCTAGCCGATCAGTGTTGGAATTTATATATGAGGTCGAGTCTTCATGTTGATGGGATACAAGAAACTATGTAAAAGATCAATTTCTTGACTAATAGAATATCATAGCAGAGAAGTAGCAACAAGGGTGGTTTTTTTTACAGGTGAAGGGTTTTTTTTTTATTTGCTGCCTACAAAACACTTTGATCTCCCTCCTTTTCTTCAACACTCAGATCTTTTGGTTTTCTCTCTTACTTCACCTGCACTCTGATACCATGTGAAAATTTGGAGAGCCAAATCCCTACTGCAGTAAAATGATATTACCTCTCCTACTTGTTAATTCATGCAAGTTATTTACTTTGTTATAATTTAAATATCAAAGTACTGCATCCTTCACTAATTAAATTATATGCGGAAACAATAACTGAGCAACAAGAAATAAACACACACAGAATTGACACCGTTAATTTTGGAAAAATGTCCCTAGAAATAGCCAATGCAGGAAAACCAGTGCAACAACTAGGGGTTTGTATTATTATGCAGTAGTTTCTGAATATAGTCTTTAGATTCCTTACTGTCTATCCAATACAAAGAATCTAAGTGGCTCAAAAATTAGTGAGAGATATCTCACACTATCACTAGAGATTCAATAATGATGTAGGCTCTGGATGGTAAGCCCAACATTGCCTTTGTGTTTCCTCTGTGTTAGCCTACGTAGTTTTGTGTCACATGTACTAGGCTTTGCATCACCCTTCTTGCTAGTTGATTTTCCTCTGGCACTTCGACTCTTTGCCCTTTCGGTCTCACACCCTGTCTTATAGCTCTAGAATTCAACTATCTAGAAATTTGAAATCTCCTCTCAAGCTCTGCGCTGCCTTAGGGTAACTCTATGCTACTCAGCATGGATTTTCACTACCTCTTCTGTATCTCTCTCTACCTCCTCTAAAATGTATCCCCAAACCAGGAAACTCTCCCACTAAAAAGTTGTCCCTGCACCTCACTGCAAGAAGTATCCTCGATGACCTCTCCGACAACTGTTGTGCTATTATCTTGAGAAATTCGATCTCTGATCTCTCACTCGATGTATGTTCCAAATTCCCATCGAAGTCCTCCTTATAATATTCTTGTTGAGTAATGAATGACCCAAATTAAATTCTAATCAATGGCTCAGATCATATTGACTCAATCTCTATCTTCTTCTAGAAGATTCATGCCTAGTTTTATTAATACCGTTTAATTATTTTAATTTCTATGTTCAGACATAGGCATCCATTAAAAATAATTAATTCTTTTAATAAAACATTCTCCAGGTGGAATTTCCAAAAATAATTTATGGGTTTTCTAGAATACATGTGTGCTAACCTCCCTGCAAATTTTGAGTCTTAGAGCACACTCGATGCTACTAGAAATAAAGAATAAAAATTATGTTGTTCTTGTTGAATAATGAAACTCAAACAAGTTCCAAAATTGTCTACCCAAATGCGATGGAATCTAGAGTCTACTTCCAGCCTAACATCCTGGAAAATTTTGAGGATATCATTGCACAATACAAAGCTTGGCATTGTTATGTGACTAAAGATCATAGTTGAAGTTGTTGAGGTAGAGTTTCCCCAAACTCAATCTTAATGTCTAGTTTGTCTTATTAAGCTTGTTTTACTAGGATCTACCCATTTTTTTGTAATATGGGTTTTTGTCTTATTATATTTTGAAATAAATGTAAATGGAAGTTCAAGTAATTAAATGTGAAATATGAAATTTCATTAGTTAAGATAGGAAAAAACAAGTCAAAGATTCATGAGGGAAGTCCAAAGGTAACAAAGGGAGATTAAGAGTCAGCTCATTTGTTACAAATAAACCCTCACAACTCAAGTAAAGGGCTTGGAACTAAATAGGCTTGGAGACATAGATTTTGAAGCCTTGGCTTCACTTGTGTAATGAAGGAAGTTTATCATTCTTTGGAGAGAAGCAAGTGTTGGCTTCATGTTCCACTATTGGGGATAGTGCTACATCAATGTAATTGTATGCTTGGAACTTTCACTTTGTAATCGAAAGCTCTCAGGGTTAGCACGTCTTCATGCATATGTCATGAATGTTGTAAGACTATTTCTTATATATTTGTGATATATGTGATTTCACTTACGCTAACGTTAATGAACTACTTCATTAAACTTAGTATGTATCTCATTGAAGGTGTGTTGTTATATTATTATTCTTGTTGTTACCTTGTGAGCTATTTTGGAGGTTAACTAATGGTGCTTCTATGTCTCTTTCATGATAACTTTCTTTTAGGGAGCTCACTTTTTCCCTTTCGATGTGAATGAACCTTTCATACAATATACTTGATATTGAGTAAATTCATACACTTTTTATCAACAAAGTCATCATACTTCATCTTATGTGTTTGTTGCAATGAAGGCCTACCTTTAATGCTACCACTCTTAGCACACAAACATATCTCTCTTGGGGCTCCTCCTCCAAATGGTGTGGGGTCTGATTGGGACTCCACATGAGGGAGAACCCCTTTCCTATTGGTGGCTTCCACTGGTGTCCACAAGTTTTTGCCGCTAGAAGGAGGGGTAGATGACAAGTTGAGCCCATGAAGTATATTTGAGCCTTTTCATATTACATTGATTCTTTCTATATCTTAAACACATCATGTTTTTCTAGAGTTGAGTAGTTAAAAGTGCCTACCAGGATCATTCATGACTTGTCGAATTTACTATTTCACGGCGGGGGTGAAAAAACCATCCTTGAGAACACCTCTCACTTTTTTCAATTTTGTGCTTCTCATAACATTGATTGTGAGGATGTTTCTTGTAGGTTGTTCATTCTCACATTCGAAGCACACATTAAGAAGTGGTGTTACACTTTGTCTACAACCTCTATTCATTATTTCAAACAACTTGTCAAAGATATGTATCTAGACTTTGATAGGTATAACTATGAAGATGTTTATAATAATATTATCCATCTCAGAATGGAATCTGATGAATTTATTGAATATTTTCATGATCAATTCATTCACTTTTGTTTTTAATTTTATGAGGATGATATTGATTGGAATTTTATGAAAGAGAAGTTTGAGTATCTTGTTCATTTTTCTTTGAATCCACCTGATGTTTAATCCATTTTGAGTCTCTCAACAATCCTTGGTTATGGAGCTCCCAAAATTGTAAAAGAAGAGATTTATACTCTGTGTTGCTCTTTGCCTTGTTATGATTCTTCATTAAATCGAGAAACTCCATGTACTCATGGTGTTGGAGAATATGAAAATTTATATTCATATTGTCACCATCTTCTCTCATTCAAGATTTGAATGTATATTTTGAATCTAATTTAATTGATAACATTCTTTCTCTGTTAGTTTTTTCTCATGATTCTCCTATGTCACATAAACCTTAGATTACAATTTATTCAAATTCTTAAGAGGATCAAGTTTGTGATGGAGTCAGTGGAGATAAAACATATAACAATATATTTTGTGATGATGACATATGAGATTATGATTTTGAACAATATTCCGTGATGAAATGTTACCTTCCATTTTATTCCTCATCTCAAACCCTTTGTCTTGACTTGTTCAATGAGCCTATCACACCTTCTTCATATTTTTAAGATGATAATTCTGATTACAATTAGGAATGGTGGAACTTTTCTTTTACATCAAAGGAAGGTGAGGAAGGATCCTCTTTTCATAATACACCTTTCTCTCCAACATATCAAATTTAGGAAACAATGAATGTAATCTCCTATTTTTCATCTACCCCTCTTTATGATTCATCAAACTATGAATATTCCCTTCTTTTGAATGAAAAATCATATTTTTTTCATGATTTCTTTGACGTGTTTATTGATTCATCTAGTAATTATCTTTCATTTTCAAGTATCGATCATTCTTAGCCACAGATTTTTGATGATATACCTTTAGATATCTTGGAACCGTATTAAGATGGTGAGATACTTTAGCCTATGCTGATGGTTATGTCAGGATCTCACATTCTTGATCGATGTTCTAAGCATGATTAGATTTATATTCTTTCTTGGGAAAATCTTAAGATGTGATTGCAAAAGTTGAAAATGGACCTATCCTACAAGCTCTAGATCCTTCTCCTTCTTATCATAATCCAATTTTGCATTGGTTGGAGGAATCATACTTGGCAAGGCCCTATGGTAAGTGCAAGTTGTTATCATTCTTCATGTTTTCCAGCACTAAAAGTTTGCATGCATGCTTTGATATGAGAGTCCTACGCAATGTGTGTAAACATCATGATGCATTAGCATAATGTTTTGAATGTGATTTCTTATTGTTCCTTGTTTCTTATGCCCCATGACTTCCGATTCTTGAACATTTGTTTTTTGTCTTTCTTATCATGTGCTTCTCTTGATGATCTTTCTTGTCATTGGTTCCCTCACCGATATAGGAAGGCTAATCCTGACTTATCCCTTGTTAACTTAATATTAGTATTAAATTAGTTTGTTTATCTCTTTTCACTTTTTTACTTTGTCTTGTTTCATACTTTATTTTTGTTTTTCCATAATAATCCTTGCATGAAGTCATGTTTTGATTTCGAAATGAGCATGGAAAAGTTCAAGAGGACATTGCACAACTATCAATGCTTAGATTTATATATATTCCATCTCCTTGCATGGGCCTTGTATCTTTTATTTGAGGATGCCCAAAAGAAAAATATGTTCTTCCTCGGAGAAAAACTTGGAGGAATTGTGATGCTCGAATCTATAAATAGTACCCTCCACGTTAATTGGTTTTTAAGTTTAATCAGTTTTATCTTATCAAATTAGTCAAGTAGAGTAAGAAGGGGAGGAAACTTAAATAAGTGGATTGTATTTCAAAGGTGTATATATATCCTTGTCTGAAGGATAAACCTCCTTTTCTCTCAATAAGTCACAATCCATCTTCTTCCACATGAAAGAATAAGTGTTCAGGCACACTTCCATAAATAAATAAATAAAGGTTGAAATAAAATAAAGGATTCATGCATAGGGAGGTGAAGGAAGCAACTTCACCGGGGTACTATTAAAGCTCGCTGGTAGAAAAACAATGTTGGTGTTCCTATAGTGACTCAATTGGGGTACTTCCCAGGCCTGCTGGTAGTAGAGAAATACCAGAGATGAAAACAAAGACTTTGATATCCTTTTCACTTGCATATCTATATACTCCTTATCCCCAATAAAAAAAAGTGAGTTTGACTTGATTTTGTTAACATGTTCTCGATAAAGAGAATTAACTATATCTTTAACTTGGGATAATTCAAGAAGATATGATAATAGATGAGATGAATAATAATTCCTCAAGGTATAGAGTTGTATTATAGAGTTAGAACCATATAGAGAACTTGAGGTCTACCAATGTGCCGCCATGTTTTGTAGCTTCTACAACCCCCCTCCAAAATTTTTTCCTGTGCTTCAATTTTGGAGGCTACCTTTTGTTCATAAGAACTTGTCTTTCAATGTCGTCAAGTATTCCTTTTGATTGTCCAGTGTTATTTTCACTTATACATGCATGCACTAATTTTTATTACTTCATTAGGTTATCTAGATAATGAGTAAGTCTTGTTGACGACAAATAAACATCTTCCAAACACAAGTCAACTTTTTCCATTATATTGCACCAACTATTGGTCTTGACTCTTAGAACTACGTAATTCCTTGTCTCTGAAGATTGCAAAATTTCTTGAGGTTTCTAACTGCACAATGTCTTGATGATTATAAATGCACAACCTTGAATACTGGTAGACATTGAGCTTGAAATTGTGCAATCTCTCTCTGAGAGCCAGAATTATGCATTTCATTGAACTAATGGATTGCACAATCCCTTGTTGTTGGTAATCGCAGAATCCCTTCCGCCAGTGAGACTGTGCAATCTCCCAAAGTAAGAAAACATGCATCCCTAGAAAATAGGGAATGCAAAATCAGTGTTTGAAACGTGGCACAAACTTTCTATTTTGAACTAAACAACAAGTGTCACCACTTCCTTGATTTTAGGCATGTCAATCAGAAACCCTAAACCTAGCCCCATGAGGAGAAATATATATAAATGAGGATAGCAGAACTCATTTCCACACTCAACCTTAGGTCTCTAGCCTTCCTCACAAGATCAAGGGGATTTCCACTTGGTTTGTAACACTTTTATAGGTAAGGTTTTCACATGTCATTTTTGTTGTTTTTTTGTCACTTTTGTTGATTTTACTTCTATGAGTGTTATTTTTCCCGTTCCGTTGGATGGTAGCTAGCGTTCCTATTAGTATTAGCTTCTACAAGTGTTTCTTCGGTCCATCATTCATTTTTTTCAAGTTTTACATTTGCTTCTTGGTTTTTTCCTATGAGTAATTGTCGTTTCTAGGACATTTTATGCATGTTTTTTTTCTTTCATTTTGCATGAAAGTTTTGGGGCCATATTATTCACTAATCTAAGTTATCATAAGGCCAATCTATAGTTTCTCCTACCCCAATTTCAGGTCTCAAAGTTTTTTTCTCTCTCTCCTTAGAAGAATTACGCAATCCTAAGCAGTTGTTGCCAATCCTCAAATATGCATTATATATCTTCAGGCCTCAATCCTTCTTGTTGGCCTTTGATATTGCATAGTGCATAATCAATGGATTTTCCATCTATGCATTGTGTAGTTATAGGCCTCAACCTTTGGCCTTGGCCACTGATACTGCACATTGCCTAGTCTATTCGCTCTCTTGCCTAGCTAAGACTGCACATCATGTAGTCCCAAGCCTGAGGCTCCTCCCTGGACTGGTGGAACTGTGAAATCCATCTTCCCACTGTGCACTGTGGAATCCCAAACCTCAACTTTCCTCCGAAAACCAAGTAACGTGCAATCTATATCCTTGATCCATTCTTTTGTTGTTACATGTTAGAATGATGAACACATTTTCTTGATGTATCTTGTTTTCCATAAGTGTCTCCCTTGTTACGTGTATTGTAGGTTTTAAGCTCATATCTTCTCCATTAGCAGTCATCATCATGCCTCCCAAGAGGTGAGCCTCAAAAGATACAATAAAGAGAAGTATCGATGAGGTGGTTGAGATTCCTCAATTTACTATTCTTATTCTTTTTTATACTCAACTCATCATTGAAAAGGACTCTGAGATCACTTGACCAATGGTTAGAGATGCTTTCATATCTAAAGAGTACAAAGCAGATTTGGATGACAAAGAGGTGTACATCAATATCCATCAACTTTCCACAAGGCAACATAAAAGTTCTGAATCTGACCTTTATCCAAATGTCATCAAGTGAATCCTAAACATCCTAGATACTACAAGCACGCTAATCAATATTGTCAGTGGACATCAAGTTATTTCTCATATGGCTCGTGACTTTTAGTGGATGTATGATTTACCTAAGATGGAGCAGTATACACATTCACACTCCTATGTTGTTACAACCTATTTGAGCAGCAAAGATGTGAAGAAGGCTTGGGTGAAAGGGCCAACAAAGTTTTGCCAAACACCCAACAACACTTATAAGGAAAATATCTCAAGAAAGTGTTCCAATATTTGATTATATTATGCTACCAGATTTATGAACAAAACGATATTGATTCCTTTAGTCAAGGATGGGTGTACATGATGTATCCTATCGTCACTGAGGGGAAGATATTTAATTGGTTCGACATTTTGGCCCAACACCTTAGAGTTAATGAAAACATGGGAAGGAATCCTCCGAAGGGTAAGCAAGAAAAAATATATATGTATGACTATATGTTGGATGGTATGAGAGCTCCTAATACTTTTCGTGGCATGAGTTAGAATTAGACACCCAAAGATCCTCTTGTCCATTTCTATTGCAAATTGTTGGTAGAGCGTAGTGAAAAAGAAGTCATTAAAAATATGGTTGATCATTTCTTCATAGTTGATCTGAATTGGATCATTATATTTTTTTCATCCATCTTGATGAATTTGGAGTGGAAAAAGTGGATGAATAAGCTCACGGGACCTTTTTTATTGGTGGGATCCAGTTTGGTGAAATAGGGTTTGAAACTTTCCAGGAGCATTTTGAGGCATCAAATGAATTTTTTTAGGGGTAAAAATTTGCCACTTAATTATAGAACCTTTTCATGCTATTCTACACAAAAAAATATTTCCAATGACATAAGAATCACGTCAATTGGAATCCGTATGAAAAGTTATGCCACTCAGAAGTTGACCTTCTTGTTTTCACACCTATAGTTTGGGAGGATACTGCGTCAACCCAAATTATTCATGGAAAAGGGGCTAGCCACGTGTTTATGGTATAAAATACTCTAGAAGAGTCTATTTTGTATCTCTAATTAACAGTTGATGTAGTAAAAATTAACCACTAGTAGGAAATCAGGTTGTGTTATAACTGGGCCACTAGGAGGAAGAGGCATTCCATTCTTTTGAGAGAATTGTCTTCCATAGTTGAGCAAAGATAGCCATGAGAGATAGGAGGTAGAGCAAAAAAAGAGGATTTGTGCACTATAGCATCTCATGGGCCACATACATTACTTCTTTGTATCTACAACCATATTTCTAGATAGAGAAAGAGAGCGAAGTAACCGCACCTTCCAGTTGGGTTTTCTCCCGGAAAGGTTTCCCAAAGAGAATATCTTATGTATTATGGATGTGTGAATATATTTTTTCATTCTCTACTTTTTTTCTTGATTTAATTTTACATGCATGCACTAATTACAATTAATTTTACAGATCTAAAAATTAAATAAAATTGTAATAGTGTAGAATCTTAGATTTTTAATATAATATTATCATATTTGTTATGACGAACTGACCAGTGGAATATCCATGGAGGTTTATGGATAATTTGGTAACAAAGAAGGTTTCTTTGGGTATTTTGTGGAGATTGTGGGGATCTATATTGGTGAGGCTGAAAATCATAAACCCTAATAATGGGTGATGAATCTATAAATGAACCTCATCATCTTGCAAAGGTGAGGTTTTCGTGGCTCGAAGAACAAGTCGTAGATAAAAACACCAATGTAAAACTCCTCATTGAGGCCCTAAGAAATAAAATGGGGATTGTTAGGCCCCTATACTAATAGTGTAACCCCTTATTGTTATTAGTACAACCCCCTTATTATATTGTTGTACCCATGTAGTCCCCATATTTTTATTATTGTGCCCCATAGAAGCCTACTATTGTTATTATTGTGCCCTTACTTTATTATTGTTATGTGAGCTCTAATTATATTATAACCCCTTAGACTCCTATATATAGAAAGGAGGCCTTGTCATTTGTATCATCCAAGAATTATTCATTTGTGTAATGTAAAGGAGGTTGTCCCCTCAAAGAGGCTGAATTCTAAGGCGTTGATCTATCTTTTCTATCTTTTTGTGAGCTGGTTTCATAACATTTGGTATCAGAGCTGTGGATTCTAGGGTTTTGCTGCTCCAAATAGGTCATCATGGAATTTTTACTATAATTTTTTATTTTTTTCTGCAATGTTTCAGACACTAAACAAAATACCCGTTTGGATTGAAATCATTCTGAACCTCGGGTTTGAATTCCAGTGATTTTTGTGCTATATTTACGGAGATATGATCTGAGCAAGTTAGGGTTTTTGCAAGCTCCAAAATTTAAGCTAAAATAGGCCATTGTGGGATTTTTGCTATAACTCTTTTTCTGCGGAGTTTCATAATCTACAACAAAAACCTAGTTGATACAAAATTGGTTTGAACCTCTGCTTTGAATTTCATATCCTTTCTTGCTATCTTTTTGGAGATATAGTCTAAGGAAATTAGGGTTTTTGCAGACCCCTGAATTACATTCCAAACAAGTCACTGTGGGAAAAGCGTCATAACTTTCTCTCTGAGCAAAGAATTGAAATTTCATAAGATGTTACAGAAAGAGGACAGACTGTAGTTTCTTGTGTATATTTTTCAGATCCAAAGGTAGAAATAGTGACACATGGCATGTCGTACAAGTTTTCTCTACTGAACTAGTCTATAATCGGGTCATCGTGGGAAATTTGGTATAACTCTTCCTTGGAGAATCAAATTTGGATCAGACTAGTCGCATTGGAAAGAGGACGCAGAGGGCTACTGCTAATCACAATTTCTGAACATAAAGATTCGAAAGCACAAAGTTATAGTCATTTCAAGATTGAGCTCCTAAAATCAAGAAAAAGCAAGATGAGGAAGTTTGATGGCAAGGATCTAGTAAATTGGATACTACAGATGGAGAAATATTTTGATCTACATGGTGTACCACTATTACAAAAGGTCTGTATTGCATCTTCATATTTATAACAAGATCAATTTTTATGGTATAAAGGGTTTTGTTCTCGTAAAAAACTTGTTACGTGGTCAATTTTCACGGAGGAAATTATAGCACATTATGAGAATGAAAAGAGAAACACCTTCTTTAGAGAAACACCACAATAATTGGAAGAAAAAAGAGAAAAAGGGCTTTGTTAAAAAGCGAAAAGAAAAATTACGATAACAAGTAATTCTACCCCTCATAACTATAAAGATGGGAGTGTTGTTTCTCCTAACCGTCCACAACCTACAAGGGTTACACCACAACAATTGGAAGAAAAAAGAGAAAAAGGGCTTTGTTACAATTGTGATAGCAAATGCACTAAAGGTCATAAGTGTGCCGAGAAGAAATTATTTACATAGAGTAATGAAGAGAGGAAAGAAAGGATCAAGAAACATCAAAAGAAGAGGATATACCGCCAGGACCCAACCCCAGAGAAAGAAGAAATGAATCCGACCATATCTTGTAAATCATTGGCAAGAATTACCACTCCTCAAACTCTCAAGATAGAAGGACATATCAAGAAGAAAAAGGTTTAGAAGTGAAAGATCATATCGATAAAGAAGAAATGAATCCAACCATATCTTGTAATGCATTAGCTGGAATTACCCCTCCTCAAACTATCAATATAGAAGGACATGTCCAGAAGAAAAATGTTCAAGAAGTGAAAGATCACATCAAACATCAAGAAATGAGTCCGACCATATCTTGTAGGAAGAAATTACCACTCCTCAAACTCTTAAGATATAAGGACATATCAAGAAGAAAAAGGTTCAAGCAGTGAAATATCACATCAAGCATCAACAACAAGTTCTCTAACTTTTAAAGGATAACACCACTTTGGTGCAGAATCAAATGAAACAACAGGTAGATCAACATCATAGTGATTTTTTTTTTTTTTTTTTTTTTTTTTTTTTTTTTTTTTTTTTTTTATTTTTTTATGTAGGTGATTGGTTTATCTTTACAGCTACATCTCAAGTAAGCTATTTATGAGAAGGAAATGTTGGAAATACTACATGCACTTAAGAAATGGTGACCTTACCCAATGGGAAGACACTTCAAGGTAAAAATGGATTATTATAGTCTTAAATACTTTCTAGAAGAAATATTATCTTTAGAAGAACAAAAAAAATGGGTCACAAATATGTTGGGTTATGACTTTGACATCATGTACAGAAAAGGGAAGAATTTTTTTGTTGCAGATGCACTCTCAAGAAAGAGTGAGGATGTGGAAGCATTAATTTGTGCTATTTCTATTATCCAACCAGACTGGATAAACGAAGCAAGGGATGAATGGAAGAAGGACAAAGTGTGGCCACTCATTCAAAAGTTGCAAAATATCCCAATTCAAACAATATTGCTAGAACTTGAAGAGGAGGGAAAAATCATATTGGAACCTGGAGCAGTCACAGAAACAAGAACCCGATAGCTACGAAATCGATCAATTTCAGAGTATCTCATCAAGCGGAAGAACTTACCCACTGAATATTCCACATGGGAGGACAAGAATTTTATATAGAAGCATCAAGAAATACTCAAGCGTTGAGGACAACACTTTTTGAAGGAGAGGGGCATGTTAGGCCCCTATACTACTAGTGTAACTCGTTATTGTTATTAGTACAACCCCCTTATTATATTGTTGTACCCATGTAGTCCCCATATTGTTATTATTATGCCCCATAGAAGCACACTATTGTTATTATTGTGCCCTTACAGTATTATTTTTATGTCGTCTCTGCTTATATTATGACCCTTTAGACTCCTATATATAGAAAGGAGGTCTTGTCATTTGTATCATCCAAGAATTATTCATTTGTGTAATGTAAAGGAGGTTTCCCCCTCGAAGAGGCTGAATTATAAGGCGTTCATTTATCTTTTCTATCTTTTTTGTGCGCTGGTTTCATAATAGGGATATTTGGAGAAGAATGGGGTTCGAATATAGAGTATAATTCAAAAGGGATATTGGGAAGACACAAATAACTAGCTAAAGAAATAACCTAGCAAAGATCAACCAAGTTTGAGTGTCGTGAACCAATCATGGTTTAAAGTGGAAGCAAAAGTTGATATCAAGCCATACCACAATGAGATTGATGTTTTGAAGCCAAACCACTAGTTGTAGCAACTGGAAGTATATTTCAGTGTCCATGAGATCGAGGAAGGGGAAAAGATCTCATTCACATGGCTGAAATTGGAGGGCCATGCACTAACTTGGTTGGGGAGCCACACGAAAGCCCTGAGGTTGGAGGGAGAACATCCACATTCCAATTGGGAGGATTTAAAAACCCTCATTAAGTCACAATTTTATCCCATTGGGTACATGGAAGACCAATGGATCTATGAGATTACTTCAGGAAAAATCTAGGCCAAAGCATGTATGAGCACACCATAGAATTCATAAATATGGCTATAATGTTTGGCATCTCTCCAAAGAACCTATATGTACTCAAGTATTTGGGGGGTCTCCACCACCATCTGCATGAGAAATTGATGCCATTCAAGCCCAAAATAGTGGATGAGGATTATGTACATGCACAATACCTAGAGAACGTAGGACTGAAAAGAGTGCAATCAAGTAGATTGAAGCAAAAGGAGAAATAAGAGGCTTCTAAGGATGGGAAGAAGAAGAAAAAAGGAGGAAAAGATAAAAATACTACAGCCACAACACACCAGTGCAAATATCCTAGCAACCACTACCACCAATGCAACAATGATGGCCATACAAAGGAGAATTGTTGGAAGTTGCATCTAGAGCTAAACCCAAAGAAAAAGGAAAAAGATATTAAGAAGAAGAATCTCATGGTCATTGATTCAAGCAACCAAGATGAAAGAAACTCTGACAAGGATGAGAAATCATCTGTACATCAGTGCAAAAGCAGAAGAATTTGAATAGCCTTAAACAATAGGAAAAGAAAGAAATGACCAAACTCTTCCATGTAAAGATAAAGGTCAAGAAGATGAATATTAATTCTCTCTTTGACTCAAGATCACAGGAATGTCTCATTGCAGAGGATTTTTTCAAGAATTTGAGGATCAAAGCTCGTGGTAATCCAAACCCATATCCACTGGGATGGGTACATAAGGATGTAGAGCTGAAGGTAACAAAACAATGTAAAACTATATTTTCTATCAGTGCTAATTTTATTGATGAAGTAGATATGGATGTGGTTCCCCTTGATGACCGTGGAGACATGATTGGGAGTCCATACATGTACATGCATGGTGCAATATTTATGAGGAGAACTAACAAGTATCAACTCATCATGGATGGAAAATTATTCATCGTCAATGCACACAAAGGAAAGTTAAAAATTTCACTGGTAAGTGCCAACCAACACAATAAATTGATCAGTTCCAATAAGAAGTATGTTTTATTTTTTTTAAGAGAAACTTAGTCTGTAGAGGTGTC
>APFE031297632.1:0-16627 GCA_000404065.3 Pinus taeda
ACAGTTATTTCGGATTGCAACCCTATGATTTATATTTTGACTAAACAACTGCTAGGGGGCAAGTACTCTAAATGGATCGTTATCCTGCAAGAGTTCGATTTGGAGTTCGATAAATCCAAGTCTAAGAAATCCTTAGTTTTCGCGGAGTTAATGTGTGATTTCCCGCATGCTGACACAGAGACTGTGGCAAAGGAGTCCATTGCAGACGAATCTTTGTTTCTCATCAGCACTTTAGATCCGTGATATAGAGATATAATCATCTATCTCCAGACCCAATCTTTTCGGCCAAAAATTTCAAAGTCGGAGCATCGACAAATTCGGTTCCAGTCCCAACAGTTTAAAATTATTGGAGATACTCTTTATCGCCGTGGGGCGGACTTGGTTTTTCAACGTTACTTAACTCACGAAGAGGCTGAGAGGGTTTTGAATGACTGTCACTCTGGAGCGTGTGGCGGTCATATGTCTGGGTATGCCACAGCCCAAAAGATATTGCGCGCTGGCTACTTCTGGCCGTCTTTATTCAAAGATTGTATTATTGCGGTCCGAAAATGCCACAATTGTTAGGTGTTTGATCGAAAGATGCGCACACCACCTGCTCCTCTCCACCCTATAATTTCCGTCGATCCTTTCGCCAAATGGGGTATCAATTTTATTACTTTTAACCCTCACTCGGCCGGGGGGCATGCGTATATCATCCTCGCGGTTGATTATTTTACTAAATGGGCTGAGGCGATGCCTACATTCGAGGCAGATGGTAAAACAGCAGCAATTTTCGTATTCAATAACATTATTGCTAGTTTTGGTCTCCCACAAGTGATCATTACTGACCATGGGCGCCATTTTCGAAATGTCATGATGACCGAACTTACAGGCCAGCTTGGTTTGCGCCACGATAGCTCTACTCCTTATTATCCACAAGACAACGGTCTGGTTGAGTCTATCAATAAAGTTCTAGTTATCATAATCCGACGAATCATTGGTATTCATCGGTCAAATTGGCACAAAATGTTATTTTCAGCGCTATGGGCATACCGAACCTCAGTGAAAACATCAACAGGGTTCACTCCTTTTCAGCTAGTTTATGGCTTGGAAGCTGTGTTGCCCATTGAATGCTAAATCCCATCACTTCAAATGGCTATCGAGTTACTTCCAGCTACTTCCGAAGAGGAGAAGCATTTATTATACTTAGCTCAATTAGATGAGACTCGTCGTGATGCTGCATTGGTAATCGAGACTCACGCGAAACAGATGAAAGCTCAGTATGATAGAAATGTGACCCCTCGAAGTTTTTTGGAAGGAGACCTAGTGCTATTATATGATCAAGCTAAAGATAAACTAGGTGCTAGAAAATTCGTTCCTATGTGGCATGGACCCTACATTGTCAAGCGAAAGCTAGCAAAAGGGGCCTATAAGCTAGTTGATTTCGACGGGGACTCTTTGGGTAAACCCAGAAATGGACTTTACCTAAAGAGGTATTATGCTTAAATGATGGGTATGGAGAATTTTTAGTTAGGTTAGGTTTTCTTTCTAGTAGGTTTTCTTTCTAGCTAGTGTGTTTGTTAGTTTAGACAGTGTGCTTAGCTTAGAAAGTGTGTTTTCGTCGTTATTTTGGCTTATCTTGGTTTTACTCTTGATATTACAGATGTCGATGCCTCTCCAAATGTACATTGGATTTTCTGATGGTGCTTGTCATAGTACATGGAATATCTCTTCCGGAGCTTGGGTTATCTATTCGCCCTCTGACGAGTTAGTTTCTATGCATGGGGTGAGCCTTGGTCAAACGACAAACAACATTGTAGAATACAATGTAGTGATTGAGTTATTGTCTGAATCTATTTCATTTGGGATTCGAAAAATTGATAAGTGAGGTTAGATTCTGAACTCATTGTATTACAGCTTAATAGAATATATGCCATTAGAAATCGTGTGTTATTAAGATTATTTTTGAGAGTGCGTCTCTTGGAACGTGAGTTTGATTGTATTGAATATCAGCATATTCCAAGGTCTCTAAATACATTAGCAGATGCAATTGCTTCTCGAGTGTTAGAAAGACATTTGTGATAATCATACATGTAAATTTAAAAAACATTTCATCACACATGTTTAACAAGATAAACTGGTAAATAATGTATATATCGATAGAGTGTGTCAAAAAATATACATCGTCTTCGATCATAGGTTGAAAAACACCTTATGATCGGCAAAAATGATAAGTACAAAAAACCAAAATGTCACATGTGTCTACAAAGTGACCATCCAATCACTGGTGGTGCTCCCTATATGACACCACTGCACGGGCTACCCTACATAAGAACCTTCTAAAAGGTCCTGGGACTGCAACTACATATCGCTGAAGCCTGATATGAATATCATCTATAGTAGTCTCAGGTATATCTGCCATCAGACGCTCTAGATCCAGCTCCAACTCAGCTAAAGTCTCTGCAGCCACGTCCTGTGGGACCAGTACCGGTGCAACTGGATGTCTCCTCTTGAAAGGCCGGAGATTGGCTGGACGCCGTGGACCTACATCTGCATTTTGAAAATTTTACTGTCAGTTTTGAGACGATATTTAAAAACAAAAAAATATAGATAATTTAAAAACACTTGTGAAAAATGAAATACCTATGTCGTCCCATTGTTCTCCCTATGGAAGAACCATGTCCGGATCTCCACAAAAATCCACTCCGGCATAAGGAAAATCCTGAATCGCAAAGACCTGGTTCTCCAACTAGTGAAAGTAACCCGCAGGAAATCGAACGACTCCCGCTCCCTCATCAGGATGCCGGGCCATCACTGCAACCCATCGCATCAACTTCGGCTCCCGAGGAGGCCCAACCTCAACTGTGAGATGATGCAGGATCAGCATCGGAACTCTCTCTAAGGCAAAGCTCACAACCAAAGGCCCATGCCTAAAAGTCTTTGTTTGCCCATTCTTTGCCCTAGTCAGTTGGCCCTTCATATTGGCCAACACAGCATTGCACCAGTTGAAAATGGTGCCTCGGAAGCAATCAATCGCCATTCGCATTTGGGACCCAGTAGCAAGATGTAAAGTGGCTGTGCCGCAGAGTCTGGTAACTGTAAAGGCAATTACCATAAGTTCAGGACAAGATATGAATTTGATTTCTATTCCCTTCTCCTGGTTTTGATTGTTGCACCACTCTAACCGGAGACTAGCAAGGGATTGGCCACCCGGCCTAGTCCCGAATAGAGATAGGTGCTCGCCCCTGTTAGGCAAACCAGTGAGAAAATATATGTCTAAGGGCTCTATCTCGAGTTGGTTCCGTCCGATGTAAAAGCATTGATCCTGAACATTCCACCTTTCGACTAGCCACTCTAAGAATGGCACCTGGGCCCTCATGCCAGGTATGGCCCAGTATCTGTAAAGACCGCATGCCTTTAAAGCATCAATGGAAGGTTGATGATTTATTGCGGCCAAATCGACATCTTTGTGTTCTCTTTCACGCCAATCAAGCATGGTGGGCAATCTACACACCATAAAATATCCGTTAGAATTCATCAAATCAAAAATCAATGGTTAAATCTTGAGTTTGGGTTTTTTTTAAATCCACTTTGCACGGAGTACGCACCCCGCCTTTGGAAACAGAGCGTGGGTACGCAGCTATACTAAAGGTAGGTTGTGTACCTCGACCATTTTCCCATTAACGAAAATGTCGGGGTACGCAGGTTACCCATGGGGTACCTGCGTACCCCGAAAAGCGGATCTTAAAACCCCAAAGCCCCCAAAAAATAAAACTAGGGCTTAAAATGAAATTTTAATCGAATGAAAACAAAGAGGAGGATGTTTTGAAATACCTGAAAGAGACGACGCTCGATTCCGACGGTCGGATTCTCTGCAAAATCCACGGGAAGTTTCTTGCCAAAAGCCCTTTTCTCTCCCTCAACAGTAAAATGGTAAAAATGACATGGTAAAAACTCTTTTTATAGGTTTTTTAGATAAATAAATGCTAAATTTGTTTATTTTTCACCATGGAAGGATATTTTTCAATGTATTTTGCCTATCTTAAACAGGGATGGGTAATGTGTTGTTTTTGTGCAGGACAAAAGGATTTTCAGGGAAAATTGTCATTTTTCACGAACCAAAACATCAGAGTCATCTTTTAAGCCCTTTTCTGACTCCTAAAATATGAAAATATTGCTGAGCGTTTCTTTTACACTCGTTAAAATGGAAGTAAAAGATGGTCCCCTTATAGCCCTTTTCTGACCGTAAAAACAGGAAAAGATTACCGGGTTTTTGTCGTTTCAAATTCGATACTGGAAATAAAATGACGTGTCCTTGATCGCTTTTTACTTTTCAGGTCAAAGACACTAATCATGAAAGTACTCCTTGGTCACAAGATCAAGCGGTTCTCCTAGGTATTATTTTATACTTTTTCGGGCTTGGAAGACACAAATTTACGAAAAAGTCCAATCTGGAGTCTTCTTAAGTTTTTCAAACTCTCTAAAATTGAAAAACGTCGAGTTTCTCCTATCCTGGACTCGTTAAAATTTCACAGTAAAGGACCTATTCAATTACAAACAGGAACGGACCACTCCTTCTTAGGGTTCGAATCAAAACTAAGTTGGACTCATCCGAAGGATGAGCTTATAAACAAGCATATGTTATCCTCCTCAAGCTTGTAAAAAATAAAGAGGTACTTGCCAGAAATGGTGGGGGAAAAGAGAGAAAAGTGAGTCTGTTTGTCATACTTAATAACCACTCTTGAACACAACACTTTCATTCACCTGGGTTGGGAAATCCTTTACCTAACAGTTGATCAAACCATATTGAAAGTCTTCAGCCGGTTTCTGGGTATTAACTTTGGGTCAATCATCACCAAACCACCTGTCGTGTCGTTATGTGTTCAAGAGCTCAGTGCAAATAAACCATTCATCTGCAAAATGTCTGTCATCCATCTTGACCATCCCTGAGTCAGTCCTTGCAACTAAATTTATTCAACTTGATCTATGATTTCGTGTCGTGAGCTTGCTTACGACAGATCGCTTTCTATCGACTTCGACTCATTAACTAGAAAGATGATCTAGGAATCGTCGGTACCTTGAAATCTGCATGCCTCAATGGTAGGTTTCTCACCTTTAACGACAGTTTACATCATCGACTTTCGATCAAAGGATTTCGTGACATGTTCGACATCAACACATCTTATCACATTTCATGGATTGTGTCGAGTACTTTGAGAGCCATTGTCATTATTAGTGGTTTCTCTCACGCTTGTTAACAGTTTACATCATTGACTGGTAATCAAGTGGTTTCTACCATGTTCAACTTCGACACATTCAATCGCATGGATAGAATCGTATTGTTTCAGGACGTAGAAATGAAGACCATGGATCTAGTTTCCACCATCCAGGTTGCGAGGAATTTTGTATTCATTATACTATGGACTATTCATAAACAGATGGCTGCGTCCATACTGTGTCCACATGTGTCTGTATTTATGATGTGTTACGAGATCATTCCTATATCAGAGCAGTAGTTAGTCTTCTAGTCAGTTTTCAGTCTCTTAGTCAGTTTTTATCTAAGTATGGGAATGCCTACCTCAACGATGATATGATCTGATATATATATTTTGCATTGAATGTTTTTACAGGTTCCAACTGGGCTCTCCACAAGACGGTCCTCGAAATGATAAAGCACTTCACTCTTCCTATATGATAAATGAAAAAATCCTCATATACTACAGACTACGCACTTTAGGGGGCAATCTGTTACACAAAAATATCGTCACCTTGATTATTTGCAGTCGGTGTAGGTCTATCACCACCTATACCAACTTCCTAAGCAAGTCTCAAACCTCAGCTCTTCAGAACAAGCTTTAGAAATAAAAGAAAGACATCAAAAAAGCAATGTAACTCTGGTTCCGCACTTTCTCTCACTTTTGCCTGCGGGTTTGCAGCTTTTGTTCAGGATATCTGCGTACTTATACGCTCTGTATGTAAAGGGGAGGGTGCGTACCCCTGTGAAAGTCAAAAGGCACAATTTTTATCTTAAAAAACTCACTTTGGGTTGATTCTAGAGTTTTCTAGAAGAATTTGTTACGTGGATTGTTCGCTCCAAGTGGTTCATGCATCCCATAATAGGAGGAACTAATCCCTTGTTGGGAGAAGCTATCCATTTGAAGGAGGATTCTATCCCTTTGAAGGAGTACCTGGTAACTGATCTCCATTGCACTATAAATTGAGGCATTGGGTCAGTGGCGAGGGAGGTTAGAAGCTGAACTTTTGAGGGTAAATGCTAGTGAAATCAAGACTTCCTATTTGAGATTAAGAGGAGAGATCACATACCTTTTTGGCTTCATTGGCGAGTGAGTGAAGCTTGCCAAAGTAGAGGAGACTTCTTGTTGGACCCCGGGAGGAGCTTGTACAGCGTCAAGGCAAAGGTTGTAAGGTTCTTCTCCTTTTGAATTAATACAATCAAGCTCATTTTTCTCAACAAGTATCTCATGTTATTTGTTCATGGACTCCTTGACTTTCATGTTAAATATGTTTTATAATACTGGTTATTCAGGTGCTATTTAATCATTTTCCTTGTTTGTGTTTGCAGGTTTGTGACAAAGGAACTTACTTGGATCGAAGGAGCAAAGGCATCCCCAAACTTGCATTGGACATGAGGTAGGCCTTAAACACATTTGTTTGCCATTATTTATAAAGCGCATTTAGAGAAAGATAGTGTCTGGTTGGCTTGTTTGTCATTAGGTCTTCATTAGATTCTAGGAAGGTCTATCTTGTCCGCAAGATCGACTCATTCCGCCTGACACACATTAATACAAATCATCTAGTGGAGTTAATCATTTTGGTCTAACAATAATTGAAAGTGATTGAAAATAATGCTAGATGAAATGGCTATACAATGGACCATGAAACACATTGTTGAAAATTCCTGAATTAACCTTTCAATAATTTACAATTTCCATTCAAATATCATCTCACCTCGACCCCTATTTTAGCGGGAAAGATTTACTTTACAAAACCTAATTTTTACTCATCATTATGGAAATGCACTGACCATATGATGTCAAATTGGGGATAAAAAAGTATTGGCCTTGATGAATAATTCAAGAACATGAATACCAAAGTATGAGAGGTCTTCATGAGTAATTCAAGAATGTGAACACAAAAGTATGAGATGAGGTTGATAATTTATGTTTTGACTAACCTAAACTAAGCGTTATGGAATTTGACCATTTGATAGGCATGTAAATTACACCCTTCTTAAAGTAGTCCCTCGTATTTAGAATTAATGGAGTGATAACCTGTTTCGTGGACCTATAAAATAGGGTTACCAAAATTCATAAAAAACAAAAATAAATCATTTTATTAATAAAATATCATGTTCGTATGCAAGCCTCATACTTTAATTTCACTTATTTGCAAATAAAATCCACAGTGTTGATCATGCATCTCTTCTCATAGAGCTACATGTCAATTTCATACAGTAAATCCATTTGTAGTAGTGAGAAGGGATCATAAAATTTGACATGGTTGAATGAGGCAAAAAAAATTTGATGGGAATGAGATTTTGGGGGTAAGCCAAAATCCCTTTACCTTAAATAATCAATCTTGAGGCATGTGGGTTATGGCCTACAAAGCCTATCGGAAGCGCCTCTTAAGGTTTTAAGCCTTTAATAATGGCTTACATTAGACCTTTCTAACCATTCTTACTATTGGGTCTTTATTAACATCTATCAAAAGCTTACACATGTCGGCATTAAGCCTTAACCCTTCGACCACACATCCATTGGAAATACACGCAATACATGGGAAAAACCATGAAAACCCCGCCCCATATATATGCCAGATTTGAAATATCATAAATCAACAATTATAAAATTGGCGCATCTGTCTTCCTCTGCGGCGCAGCGCTGTTCCAATGTCGACACCTCCAACCAACAGAGCTCCGATCCCTCCAATATGCCGATTTGGTTATTGGCGATATTTCCATTGGCGTATTGGCCATCACTTATCCATTGTCCCTTGACTTTGGCCTCCCCGATATGCGATCGCCGATCACATCTGGGCCTTCGATTTGACGCCAAATCCGATAGTTGTGATTTAATCTCATATCACTATAGGTTGTGATTCAATGGTGGTATCGATATTGTTCCAAGAGGACTCTACTGATGCGATATTTAGTTCTGCCACTGATGGGGTAAAGGATCTCGACCGTTGCTCATTCATATCTAATGGTTCCTGAGTATTCTTTCCAATTTCCTCTTTAACTTATTCTTCCTCGCATTCATCCACCGCTTGATGGATTTTTGTGTCTAAAGCACAATTCTATGCCCATGTGCCATCTACACAGTTATCACTCCATACATATAACATTTAATTCACATATCTTGGGATCGTCATCAATCCTATAATGATCGATGGTCGATCACACACGCATTCACAATTTGGGATTTAAGCCTCGTGCACACATATGAAACAGAGTTGGAAAAAAGACACTCTACAGATAGGCTAAGGCATTTTAGCCTTATAACAATCTCCTCTTGACTACATCAAACCTATCTTTGATTTCACAAATCTATCTGATTCTCTGTCTTGCCTCTCTTATGAACACGCAGGTTCATGATACATATATATATATATATATATATGGAAACATTGTTGGATCATTGGATCAGATCACTGAAAGGATCCGATCATATCCTCTAACAAAAGTCGTTAAAGCAGTTATACGCATGCATGCATATAACACATGGAAGATAACAATCATAACAGGTCTTCAGGACACCTATCCAATCCATCTTTAAATATGTTTTAAAACAAATTTTCCCTGTTTTTCTCCCCTGGTCCACACTCTCCTCTTCTCTCTACTTTGGATTCCTTCCTTTGTCTAAGGGTGCTAGATGCTCCTGCATCAGACTCTCGAGGCACAAAAATTTATGACCTCCTGGTCATATGCTTTCTCTTGTCCTTAACAATTCTACCCCTGATACTTCACTTCTTCAGTGGAACTGCCTTCATGGTCTTTTGTGAGCTGAAATCAAACCTCTGTAGTAACAGTCTCCTTTTGCTACATGATACCTCACCAAGCTCTCCTCACTCAGTATTTTGGCTTCCTTCAGGTTCTCTCCTCTAGAACCATATGAGCACTCCTTGCTCTAGGTTTGCTGCAATCTTCTCACCTTCTGCTGTCATTATCCACACGATAGTAAGACCATAACTCTCCAACTTTATCAACTATACCTCCTTATTCTTCTTTCTCTCTCTAGAATCCTTGTCCTCACAGGAAAACTTTCCCTGCTTTGATACCAAATGATGGGAATGAGATTTTGGCAGTAAGTCAAAATCCTTTTCCCTTAAATAATCAATCTTGAGGCCTGTGGGTTATGGCCCACAAAGCCTGTTCGAAGCACTTCTTAAAGCTTTAAGCCTTTTACCATGGACTTACATTAGACCCTTCCAACCATTCTTACTACCGGGTCTTTATTAACATCTATCGGAAGCTTACACATGTTGGCATTAAGCCTTAACCCTTCAACCACACATCCATTGGAAATACATGCAATAGATGGGAAAAACCATGAAAACCCCACCCCACATATATGCCAGATTTCAAATATCATAAATCAACAATTATAAAATTGGTGGTTCCGTTTTCCTCTGTGCCGCAATGTTGTTCCAATGTCGACACCTTTGACCAACAGAGCTTCGATCCCTCCGATATGCCGATTGGTTTATCGGCAACATCACCATTGGCATATCGGTCATCACTTATCCACTATCCCTTGACTTTGGCCTCCCCGATATGCGATCATTGATCACATCTTGACTGTCGATCTAACGCTAGATCCGACGGTTGCGATCTAATCGCATATCCCTATCGTTCTGATTCAATGTTAGTGCCAATATTGTTCCAAGAGGACTCTGTCGATGCGACAATTTGTTTTGTCACCGATCGGGTAAAGAATCTCGACTGTTGATCATTCAGATCCAATAGTTCCTAACTATTCTTTCTCGTTCCCTCTTTAACTTAGTCTTCCTCGCATTCATCCGCCGCTTGATGGATTTATGTGTTTAAAACACAGTTCTCTACCCATCTGGCATCTACACAGTGATCACTCCATACATATAATAGTTAATTCACATATCTTGGGATCGTCATCGATCCTACAGTGATTGATGGTCGATCACACGCATGCATTCACAATTTTGGATTTAAGCCTCACACACACATATGAAACAAAGTTGGAAAAGAGACATTATACAGACATGCTGGGAATACAAACACACACACACACACACACATATATATATATATAGGATGATTATAGTTAAGGCATTTCAGCCTTAGAACAGTCTCCTCTTGACTACATCGCACCTATATTTGATTTCACAAGTCTATCCAATTCTCTGTCTTTCCTCTATTATGAACATGCAGGTTCATGATACACATATATATGGAAACATTGTTGGATCATTGGATCAGATCACTGAAAGGATCCGATGATATCCTCTAACAAAAGCCCTTAAAGTAGTTATACACATGCATGCATATAACGCATCGCAGATAACAATCATAACAAGTCTTAGAGAGACTTATCCAATCCATCTTTAAATCTGTTTTAAAATAGATTTTCCCTATTTTATGGTCCACGTTCTCCTGCTGACTACTTTGGATACCTCCCTTTGTCTAAAGGCGTGGGATGCTGTATCAAAATTGACATTGACCTAGAATTCATCACCTAACATTCCGACATTCCACATGGCTAGGACTCGCATGAGGCTAAAAAAAGTTGGCATTGACTTTACCTATCAGCAAATCAGATTCGAGTTATTCCAAAATGCGAACCTATCAATCAAGGTTCCTAACCCATTGTGGTGGTACTAGTAAAAGCCGGATATAAGAATTTTAATTGACATCTCTCTACCGAATTGTAGACTACTAGTATTCTTCCAGCAGGCCACTGCTGGTATGAATGATATGAGTGGGTGAATCTGTCGAGAATTTGCGAACGAATCAGTTGTTGAATTTTATATCGTAAACTCTAGTGTCTAACCATCTTATCTCTTCTTCGGTCGATTTCATGACGTTTAACTTTCTAGAAATGTCACTGTTAACCATCTTTATCTCTTCGATATCTTGCCAGACAAAGATTAATCCATCACGTTTTTGTCTAAAATTGTAACTGGTGTCGTGGACTTTAATTCAGTTTTACACACATTTTAAATCCTATTTTTTCACTTATCAACCTATCCAACAGTGCATATCGATGTAATTTACTTTTGAGATTGCAGTCAAACCTAATAAATCCGTTAACTCTGAATTCCACAAACCTTATCACCCATTTCATTTGTGGAATATTTTTGTGTTTTCATTGTTTAACTCAGTCGCCCGTTGATTGCACTGCTTTTCATTTTTCTTAATCACTAATCTGTTCAGTCACTAACTGTGTTTTCTGTTGTTTTATCTCTGTTGTCCAATAGAATGTGTCATCAAAAGTTTCAAATCTTATCGTTACATGGAGTAATATCATTGTGATACGTGGTATCCTGATCCCAACCCTATTTTATCCCTGCATGCAAAATATTAGCTAACTATTTGACCTCATTTGGATAACACAAATGCATGCGAATTATGTCCATAGGAGTCCTTTTTATACCGTGGATTAGGGGCATATAGCACTTCTTTATTTCTCAAGTTCAGTATGGGGGCATGTGACACTCCTCTACCCTTTGTGAAGTATTTTAGATTCATTTCAAGTTAACTCATATTATTTATATTATTGAATTTCAGAGATTATAAATTTACCGCATCTTCTAGGTCTTTCTTTATTAATTAAGCGGTTCGAATGTACATTACATTACATGTCCCACGTCTATGTAGAATAGATCAGGATGTGAACATTAAACCTTAAGAATTTTGTAAGGTTGCCCTTCCTAACAAAGGGATCAGAGAGCTTCCTTTGGTAAGGAAAAATACACATTACATACGCCTATTACATTGGTGGCTCAACTATAATTTATGTCCTATTTATAAGTCAGAAAAAGTTAATTGAAAATTTTAAGATAAAGCATGTATGGAAATAGGAATATTTAATTTTAAAATTTAATTTAAACTTTAAATATTTCACTAATTTAAATTTATTACCATTTTAAATTAAATAAAATCTTTCAATTAGGTATGTATATATTTTGCAATTTTCAAAATGTTCGATTTTATCATTATGAATGATTTATATTTTTTATGATCATCTTATTTTAGTTAGTGGAGCTTTAATTATAATAAAAAAGTATTATTTTGGATTTTAGTAAATCAATTATTAAAATTGAGTTTTTTTAAAATGAGTATTTGTTTAGGTAAATTAAATTCTTGCCAAGCTTTTAGGAAAAAATTGCTATATTTATTTTGAGAATTCAAAAGAATTTAGTTGTTATTTTGTTTATTATTTTAATGGTAAGAGATAAATTAATATACAAGAGCGCAAATTAATGGATGTAATGAATAAAGTGTTTTTTAACATTTTCTTCATAGATTATTGTCATCATTTTGAGAATTTAATTTCAATTGCAAAGCTTATCTTAAAAATTTTCATTGTTATTCTATATATTGTCCGAATGGGAAGAGATGAATTAATACACTAGAGCACAAACCAATGGACATGACGAATAAGGTATCCTTTTACCCTTTCTTGATAACATAGTTCCATCATTCAACCCTTAGTAGTCATAAGAATACATGCAATTCGGATAGTGGAACTTACACTACCGTGAAGTGAAAGATTTTGTTAGGGGAATTCCCTTCTACAAGTGAAACATTTGTTCATGCAAATTGATTTATGCATATATCCTTCAATCTTGTTTGATAATTTAATATGTAAATGAAACTCCAGTTATATGTTTCTAGTAATATCGATTTGATAGCTAAAATGTATGGTCATTTTTGAACATGATATGAGTTTGGAGTCTTAGGTAAGGAGTGCAAGTAGACTAACATTTTCAAGATTGGATTAGGTTTTTTGGATTAGATGGCTCGGTCCTTGGTTTATTGTCTTAGTTCCTTCAAGGCTCTTTAGATTTCCAAAATTAATTCCCTTTTTTAGTGATTTTGGAAATTTCCCTCATTGAGCCGAGAGGCTCATTCTACAACCTAGTATGATGTGTAAGCATGTTCGTGCATCATCAAAGTTGAAATTTTGCTATGTCAACTAATTTTTTTTTTTTCAATCTAAAAAATAATATAACTATACAAAACATTTAAATAATGTTTGCTCATAAAAAAAAATTGCAAGTAAGGAAATTGGATCCCTCTCAGCTCATGTTAGATCTATATTTAAGATGGATCTATGCTCGTTATTTGGAATTTGAAGTTGGTGGGTAAGAAAATCATAAACCCATGATTGATTGTTAGGTAACTTTGTGTTTTTCCTATCTCATGTCCATAAATTTGGGCCAAAATATTTAGTGCTAATTTTAAATGGATAATCCATAATATCATACTTAGAAAGGGTGTTTATCTCTCCATAACATATTTGAAATTTGAAGAATGAAAACCACATTTACAACCACAAGGCTTCTCGATCTTTTTGTAATATTTAAATTTTCTAAGATGAGAAAATCTAGGCAATATACTATTATTAAAAAAATGTCATAAATATTAGTGTATCAAATTGAAAAAATACAATCTCTTAAGGAAAAGAACCATATTCTTACCTAATGAATTTCTACCTAAACTAAGGTGTCCCACTTTATAGCCTTAATAGTTTAAATATCAATAAGATCAACCATAAAAAATATATATATATAGTATCAGGATATGGATATGGAAGCATTGGAACCACATCTTTCAAGAAAGATTAAATCATAGTATCTTTTAACATTTTCAATGTAAAGATGATATAAAAGGCTTCTTTGTAATTTTATGGTCATCTTATAAAAGATCTTATTGGCACTTTGTTTATTATAATATTTTATATTTTGTATTATTATTTTGCTGGATGAAAATTCAACGCCTTTTCTATTACAAAATATATCCATTCTCGTTTTAGAAAAGAAATTATATGATGGATAAACTTTATATGATGGATAAACTTTTAAACATGAAATGCTTGGACGTTTTTATTTCCGTTTTTATATCTATGTAGATGCTTAACAAATTTAAGGGAACGATGGATTTAAATTTTAAGAAGACTACGGCTTTGCTTTTGTTTCTTTTAAACTCTCTTTTTGTGGAATTGTAGAATCGGATTTATTGAAAGGGATGGATATCCTTCTTTTGACTTTTCAAATGTGTATTGAGATTTTTTTAGTTGTTAAAACGTGATGTCAAGTAAACCTAATATTGAGACAATAATAAACTAAGAGATTTCTAGATCTTATGCGATGATGTACATATTAAACAAATAACCTTATAACTTGTAATAACAAATTGTTATTATTATTTTCATTTATTTAAAAAATAATACGTAACAAAAATAATTAAAGTATATTTTTGTTATTTAATCATTTGTATTTAAAATTATTTTTATATGATTTTTATTAAAATTATTAATAACAATTTTTATTTATTTTTAACGTGTTTATTTGAACTAAACATTTTAAGTTGGAAATATATTTAAGTGGAGAATATACATAATTGTTTTTTAATAAATAAAAATAAAATGTACTTAAAATATTTTGAAATTTAACAAAGTATAAGTAAACTAACAGAAATAAATATATTAAATATATTAAATAAAAGAAATAATATAAAAAATGTTTTGTCATAGAATAAACCGATAATCAAATATATGTAACATTATTAAAAATTAATATATATATTATATATATATTATATATATAAATATATATATATATAATTTACAAAAATAGTTAAAAATATTAAAAATATTAAAATGATTAGTTTGAAAAAAATTAAATTATGAAAAATATAACAGTAAATATTTTAAGCCTTTTAGACTTCTGTGGATGTTTTTTGCAATGGTATGATCCGGATTGTCCACGAGTCTTCTGTTCATTGAGTCCAACAGAAAGACTTGTGGACAATCCGGATCATACCACTGCAGTAAATTTTATAGTTTGTTGATAATATTTAATAATGGTTTTTTTTTTCTTAAATGAATTGTGTTATTTTAAAATATACAATTATATCAATATTTCCATTACTCATAAGCATAATATAGTACAGATTAATACATTTATTATCTCTTTGGTCTTATTATTTATTCTATGCATCACTTCTATCTTAGTTGATGACTTTGGGAATAATCATGAATCTGTTCGATGATCCTTTTTTCTTTTTTTCTTGCAGACATTTATCCATCCTAAGGAATTATTAGGATCAAATGAATATGGTATGCTAATAGATGTTGGGCAGGCCCAAACATCCAAAGGATGTGATGGCATTAAATATGGATGACTTGAAAGACTCGGTTTATTCGTAGAGGATTTTTGGTGCTAATAGTTATCTTGCGGGTGAACTGCAAATTCCTTAGATTCCATGGAAACTTTTGGGTGTTTCCATCCTCATGGTTTATTCTTGGTATCCAAAGGATGAGAGCACCCTTGAGAAGAACGGACGACATCCTAATATGTCCATGTTGTTGACAAATCTTACAACGAAAATTCATAATTGCATAGCCAACGACTACCTAAAAGTCTGGTCATTCTAGTAAAGAAGGATTTTAATTGGAAATGTTACAGCGATCAATGGTCATCGATATCACAAATAAACAGATCGATGATTTCTTATTAGTGGCACTAAGCACATATCAACATATCGGCAGTCAGGGGTCCATTGCAATCCATGATCACACTTGACAACATCTCCACATATCGACGATCCTGCAAATCGGAAGTCCCACCATATCGGAGGTCCGACACATCGGCAGGTCTAGGCCATATCGACGATTGATTATCGATTCTTTCAAAGCATCAACCTTAACAAAGTTGTGATCAATGAACGCCGATAGTGTTAAAACATCAGGATTGGGCCTTCAGTGTTAAAGCATCAGGAAGGAAAAAAGTGATTTACAAAGGAAATGTATGCGAAACTAGGGGCAGGAAGACCTTTTTTTCTCTCCTCCAAGGGCCCACGTGATAGAATATTATTGGATCTGGTAAAGACACGGTGGTTGTGACATCAGCATGATGTGGAAGTACGGAGGACATGTAGCATAGAAATCTAGCATTTTCAAGGCTACAAGGAGGGCATATCTGGCTGACACATGTTATCACTCAGGAAGTGCCTTGTTGTAGTGATGACATCACTTTGGTAAACACAAATCAGAGGTTGAGGCTTATCAGCAATTTGTGACATGGGGCACACACGAGAAAGTCTGATAAAGGGGCTTCGATATAGGGCCTAGCCCACAGTCAAATAAAAGGCTGAAATAACCAAGAGCTAGGCGTGGAGGGCGATCGAAAATTACTGATCGGCAGTTGTGGTGTGCATCAAAAAGAAATCACCGATTGAGGTTTTTTGGTACTAATAGTTATCTTGCGGGTGAAATACAGATTCCTTAGATTCCATGGAAACATTTGGGTGTTTCCATCCTCATGGTTTATTCTTACTATCTAAAGCATGAGAGCACCCTTGAGAAGAATGAGAGGGATCATAATATGTCCATGATGTTGACAAATCTTACAACGAAAATTCATAATT
>APFE031297637.1:0-29975 GCA_000404065.3 Pinus taeda
GCTAAATTTACCTTTTTAACCCTCTCCCTTAAAATAAGGTGGGCTATTTGAGGCGATTTGTAAAAATGTACTATGATACAAAATATTCGCCCACTAAAAATTTAAAACCCCTTAATTTCACCTAAGGGCGAACATTTGCCCCTAAAATTTTCCATGGCACAGGACAAGTGAGCGTCGCACATATGAGCCTGGCACCAGGGACAAGTCAAGTTGTAGAATTGGTCAGGACAGTGGACTTGAGGATAGTTGCTATGCCAGAAGGGTCCCTGAGCATGGAATCATCCAATGACAATATCATTATTAGCACCCTGAAGAACATCGACCTCAATATTGCAGCACTCCCTAACGAGTTTCTTCATGCGGTGTAGACAGGAGTGACAACAGAATTGAGAGCACAAGAGAAGCATGATTTCAGTTTAATAAGTGAGTACTGGGTGAAAATTGAGCAAATGTTAATCGAGAAGATGTAGGCCCTAAAGGAAAGGGATACAATCCAGGCACAGAGCGCCCAGTTGGTGGCTGCGGTTGTAGAGGCGTGCAGAACAGTGCTGGAGTCGCACATACCTAAGGATGCACAACCAGAGGCCAAGACCCGGAAACTAGCTACGAGCATCCGCAATGCAAAGGCAGAGGTGGAAAGAGTTCAATTTGAACTCAATATGAAAATCACAGAGCTATAGCTCACTTCATAGCTTTCGACTCTGCTCAAGGTTAGGGAACAATGTAGAGCCGCCATCAAGGAATGGATGGCTACTGTGGATGTTGTAGTGGTGGAATGAACAACTTTGTTTGAACATGCAATGGAGTTGGTGATCACCTTGAAAGAAGACCCCAACCTGCATATATTTAGTACAAAAATCCGCAAACTCCAAAAGAATTATGACGAGGTTAGGGCAACAATGCAATCAATCACTATAGTGTAGCGCCTTGCCAAGTTGCAAGAGGGGAAGCAACTCCTTGTACAAGTGGAAGAAGCGCAGAAAAAGAAGAGGTGCTTAAGGCCATTTGGTTCCTTGTTTGGAAGAAGCCTACAAAGTCTCAACCAACATTCAAGAGAAGCTAACAAACTTGCAGCTCACACAGCAGAAGAACAAGCTAGCCGGTGAAGGACCAACGATGGAACAACTCATCGAACAAGTAAAGCAGGCAGATACACTGAGCACTACTGAGGTAGAAGTTATGTAGGTGGAGTTGGGGGATTTTCACAGCAATATCGCTAGCTGAGTGACTTGAGGGCGATTCATGACCTTTGTGTTTGGGGCCCATTGGGATGGGGTCCCCTGGGTTAGTTTTGGGGAAAAAGCCCAAGTTTTTATGTAAAAATATGTAAAGTCTCTGTGAATTTTGCACATGGAGTGTGTAGTTAGTTAAGAGTCAAAAAGGGTTTTTACCCTCATTTATGTATACTTGAGTCGATTTTGGAAGATCTACCCATGGTCAGGGACCATGGGATTATATAAATAAGTGTGTCTTAGAGAGTCTAAAGTAGATCTATGTCTTTGTCTATGGGTACGACTACATCGCACTAATATGCTTGCTGCTAAGCCCCTCTCTACTAACCAGCTCATTTTGGCTTCAAATTAATATCAATTTGACGGTGACCCTTTGTCTGATGGCGACTACTTATCGTAGTATTGTGGGTGCACTTCAATACTAACCATGACTCGACCAGACTTGTCCTACGCCTTGAATCAAGTCTGTCAGTTTATGCATGCCCCCACTACTACTTACTTTAAGGTAGTCAAGCGCATCTTACGTTACTTAAAAGAAAGGGTACGGAAGGAGTCTAGAGAGTTAGCGTAGTGAAGTAAGTCTTAGATGGGGAAAAGGCTCAGTAGTTGAGTGCACAGTGGCCTAGAGTAGTGTCTGTAGCTGAGTGTGCAAAGAAGTTTTGAGTCTGTAAACTAATACTAAAGATCAATAAAGAAGGTCGTTGCAGAAATTCCTGTGTTTTATCTCCGTACTTATGTTATTTATGATTGCGATATATGTTATAATGAATAATGTCTTTATGAAATAATGATGTATTGATGCACAAATTTACTAGATCTATCTTATTAATTGAACGCAAGTAATGCTAAGTGATTACACGAAGATCATAATACTTTCTGTTAGGTTTATTGAACACTTGGATAGAGCTGAGTACATACGGATCTAAGAGTAATCTAAGGTGCATAACTAGCTAATACATCTGTTCAGGGTTTTTAAAAGCTATTCATAGACCTTCACGAAGGTTTAAAGGCTGGTCGAAGGGAACTGTAGTACCAAGCCCTAAGGGCTTATAGATCTACGTAGAGGCAAATCTAGGGCATAAAAGGACACCACACTGATCTCTGGATGCAGAAAATTAATTCCAGCATCCCCCCATACTGGTTTGGGTGAGACTTCAATTTGCGGTACACGGATTGACGCTGAAAGGGCCAGCAGTGTAGGGTTTTTTTGGCGCAACTAACTCTGAACCTGGGTCAATACCCATTAAGCCAACATAGCTTAAATACTATATGACTTATGAATGAAACGTGTTGGCTCTGTTATATTAAGAAGTGAAAGTTCCAGTCATACAATACAACCATGACCAACCATTAGTTCCAATAGCGGAATGTTACAGTCGCTGCTGCTTGCTCCTCTAGAGAGATATACTAGCTTTGCATAGTGGAGAAGTCAAGGCTTGTTAGAATACTCTCCAAGCTTTCTCTAAGATACTCCTACTGGAATCTTGGCTGACCGAAATCCTATACAATGAGTTATGAGGGACTATATATAGCAAAGGGTGGGGTGACCCTTGACATTCCCCTTTGTGACTATTCATCTATCCTCATGACTCTTCAACTACTCTATGACTGTTACATTCGAATATCGACACTTGGACTTCCACTTTACAAGATGTTACATCCAATTTGCACATGTACCCATGCGAGACAAAATAGGCTTGAGAAAGCCATGCAAGCTATCACTAACACTTGGACAGTTGTGGTGAAACCAACTCTTTGACATCCTTGTGATGATCGACGGTGGCGTACTGATGCCAATCTTGTTCGTTCGTGATGGTGTCTGTGCACTCAATGGTGACATCCTGTTGAAAGTGAACTCTTGCCTCCGTTGCATCTGTGTACGCTGATATGGCTCCTCTGTCCAACTCATTTGATAACATGCACATCATTGTCTTAAGTGTAGCTGGACCAACAACACACTAATGCATAATGTCTATGTTGATCACCAAGTGTGTGATGGTGACCATGCGCATCAACTTGTCAAATACATGTTCAGCTCCATTCGGACTTGCTTCTTATCTTCGTTTTGGTGAGTGTGCCAAATGGGTGGGATCGCATGTGTGCACATAATGAAATCCATGTTCCTGAATAGCCTTGCATGTGATCAACAACACTGCTCACCCTATCTGCTCCATGCAAGCTACTAGATGGCTCCATAACTCGTATGGGTGCAGTTTCATGAGTGTGTGTATGTCACACTTCCTGTTGTGCCTATTCCAACTGCAACTCCTTCTCTTGTCTGTGTAGCTCCTATTCTTCCTTGAGTTGTTTCTGCAGCACCTACAAATTCTTCTATGTTTCTCTCGCTATTTTCATGTGATCCTCTTGTCATGTCATCACCTCATAGCCTCAATCTCCAAAGCTTCTTTCATCACAGGTGTATCTACTTGAGCTTGTAACTTTGTTCCGCCTCTGCGTTGTTAACAACCCTCCTCTTGCATTTGTCACATGTAGGTGCGCTACCTTCTTCTGTTGCTGATGATGTCGCTTGCTATGAAACTGTTGCCATTTCATCTTGATATCCTTGTCCATGAACAACTTGATGTCTTCGTAGATAGGCAAGTTCATAGACACTTGATCAACCACATCCCTAGTTGTGCTCTAAACGGTGTCTTCGACTCTACTCTCTTGGAAGTCATTATACCTATGTTGTTGAGAGGCAGATGAACACTTGTGATACCTGGAGACATACAAACACTCATGACAAGAAATTTGTCAGTTGAAAACCAAAACAAACTGAAGGATTGACATACAAAATACTTGTGTGACTGTCCATGAAGGTTGCAAAATTTTCGCTAGGAGGTTGCGAGACTGATTGCCAAAACTATGCAAGGCATGGTCTAGGTTGTCAGGAGGCTGACCGACTGCCGGAACTGCACAATGCATAGTCCAACTTGGCTTGTTGAGGACTGAAACAGTGCAATGCGCAATTTCAGTCAGTAGTGACATGCAAGCCAACAAACTGCATTGCATAGTTTCTAGAGCCAGCAAGGCACTACCTCCCACAATTGTGTAATGCAAGCTTGGAGGTTAGTGTTGGTCTAGACAATTGTAATTTCTAGAGGGCAGGTAGATGCTTCACTTCGAGACGTTTGCAATGCTAGCCGGTAAGGCAAGGTCCGGGCTACGGCAACCCAGACTCGTCGACGGGTGACTGAAAACTTGAGAAGTCTAAATTCATGGTGATACTAAGTGTAAATAAGAGTGAATGATCATGCATGCAAATAGTAAGTGCAGTATACAGAAAATGGAAAGCATGCATGTGTGTGAAGTGAGTCGCCACAACGATGACCGTTGGTGCAAAATCAATTTCATGCATGTGACAATAGTGAGATGAAACCAAAAATGAAATGGTGCTTCTACAAGCTAACATACATCAAAACAATAGGAAGCACTTGTTGAAATCAATCATACAACACTCACGCAAAGAAAAATGCAAAAAGTGACAGAAATGAAATGCAAGACATGAAAAGCAGACTTACCTTGAAACAACTAGGCTGAAAGTGCCGAAGACTCTTAGATGCAATGTGGGATTTCAGAGTTACAAAGTTGATGTGAAGAATGAGCTCTGCAATGTCCAGTTGATGATTTTTGATAAGATCGAGGTTATGATGCACATGCCACAAATCTAGGAAAAAGTGACACTTGGCAAGAGGTTCCTAGAAAGATTTTTGCATGTAACCTCCAGTTGCTAAGAAAATATCCCTATATCTAGGGATGCTTTTTGTATGCTTCCTTTTGTTATTTTGGGAAGAGAAGCCCATGCATGCGAACCAGGATAGCTCAGTCCTGGAGGGGACCGGTCGACCTGAAGTCACATGCAGTAGTGTGCAAGCTTGCGACAGGGATTTGTGCAGTTTCTGAGCTGAGCAAAGTTGGTTGTACCATAGGGATTGTGCAATTTAATGGAGGAATAGGTGACTGTCTCCTAGGATATCACAATTCCTGGACTAAGAAACTATCCTGGGTCAGATTGTGTAGTTTTCTGGAGGAAGACTGCCCCACTACATTATGCAATTCTGGAGCTCAGCACACTGCCAAGATGATTTACACAATTTCTGGAGGGAAGGTTGGTTCCCTTCTATACTTGCACAATTTCCTAGGGGAGCTTCTTGGCCAACACATGGTCTAAGTCCAAAAATATAGCCTGTGAGGGGAGTGAAGCAAATTGACATGCACAAACTGACAAGACACTAAAAACAGCTGAATCCTATATGCCTGATGGTGCAAGACATGCTGTTGGGGATGGTTGGTAGGGAGGCTCCAAAACAAAGCTGAGGAAAAATTTTCAAGAGTGTTTGTAGCCACTACAACACTTGGCGACACACTGGTAGAACTCCAACTCTCTTAATGGACCTTTTTTGTTAAAATAAAGTCTAACACCTCTGGAAGTATTTTTAAATACTCTGTTCATCTTGGTTTCCACACTTTCTTGATTGTAAGATGTAGCATCTTCCAAGCCCTTGGTTGGTCGACACATATTCCAAGCCAAGTCAACACAGTTGTTTTGATTGGGGATGAGGGGTATATTGGTGCACAAGCCATATGGTCTTCATAGTTTTAGTTTCATCTCTGGTGTTTCTCTACTGCCAGCAAATTATCTAGGTGTATGTTGGTGGCCACCCACCTATTTGACTTGGACCCCCACCATTGTTTCTTTCAGTTTTCAATTTCCTTATTTCTAGCACAATTTATTATTTTTGGCAGTTTTTTGGGTCTTGAACTTCCAAAGCCGTTTTGAGGCCCTAAACGACGATTTTTAGGAAAAATGGGACCAATATGGTATATAGGCCATTTTGGTCATTCAAAAGTTGTATTCCTTGGATATATCTTTCTAACGAGGTATTGTGTGCATCAAACAGAGATCGCATGCCAAAGTTACAACCCCAGGAAGTTAATGAACCCATTTAGCGAAACAGGGCCCATAGTTTCGTGCTTCATCTCCTAGGGTTAGGTTTTTGGATGTTTAGGGTTTTCCATTGTTTCTCAATAATAAATAGGCCTTTGAGCCACATTGTAACATAGTTCAGAGGCATGTAACCGCCAAACCTCTTCTTAGAGATAAGTTACCATCGCCCAAGCTAGTCTTATCTCCATTCTATTTGTAAGCATATTTCAGTATTTGATATTAATGAAATGAAGTGTTATTTATACTGCATCTTTTTATTTATGGTGATATATGCAATTATTTGCATTCCCATTTAAATCTAGATTAGTGGTATCAAAGCAGTCTGCTCTTTCTCTGTTTTTCTTTGCATGTCCCCAACAAGGTTGGGATATAAGGAGTTAGGGCTTGATTTGGTTGAGCCTTTGTAAGATCAACCTCGCAAAACCCGATGGCCACCCATGGGGGAAGAAAACAAGTTCGAGGGGGTAAGAGATCCTATCAAACTATTGCTTGAGGATGCCCTCAAGAAACAAAGGAATGTGATGATGGATAACTTTGCCCAAATCCTTCAACGGTTGCCCATCGACAACGCATCCACATCCAACAACCACTCTAGAGGCTCCACTCCTTTTAAGGTACAAGTAAACTTTGGCATTCCCATATTTGAGGGCCAAATAGATGTAGACACCATAGATAAATGGTTAAATCTAATAGAAGGATATATTTTTGTTCATGATTTTTCTAGTAGAGAAAAGATTACATTTTCTCTTCTCAAAGTCGCCCCCCACATCAAGTACTAGTGGGAAATGTATTGTGAGTAGAAGGATGAAAGTACGACCTCACTTTTTTCAACCGCACCCACTTGGAATTCATTCTGAGATTCCATTAAGGAGCAGTGCTACCCATCAGGAGCTAGAAGGATAAATATGTAAAGTGGACAACATTTTGGTAGGGAAGGGACCAAGATGTGCTAGATTTTACTAATGTTTTTCATATCCTCTACACGAAGTTAGATATCAAGGATTTTGAGAAATATTTGGTACTCATGTACTGTGGCTGCCTACACAGGTACCTCCAAGACGAGATGGAGTTCCTGGACCTCTCCTCGCCTAGCACAATGTACTAATACGCCATCAAGATTGAGAAAAAGTTTAAATAGAAGAAGCGAGACTTTGGATCTCTGAATCTGAAGCAAGGGAAAGGTGCCCCAAAATTGTAGAACAAAGAAAAAAGCCAAGGTGGGGTGGCCCAGGACAACCCACCAAAGCCGCAATAAAAGAACAACATCATGAAGCAAAAGAAGGACAATGGAAAGTGGCGTGAGTTCCATAAGAGCTCCACTCACAACACAAGTGAGTGTCGGGCCAAGCAGTCATTGGTGGCCAAGCTGAAGGCTTCAAAATAATATGCATGTTCCAACTCTGAGTCAAAACTTGACAAGGGGAACGACAAAGGGAAGCAGATTATCAATGCAGAGCCCAATGCCACCATTGCCACCTTGAAGATCCAGAAGGAGGAACCTGAAGATCCAGATGAGGAGCGCCTCTTCCACCCCTAGATGCGGGTAAAGGGCTCCCTGCTAGAGTTCGTTGGCTTACCGACCACAACACACCCACAACCATACACCATTGGGTGGCTTCACCAAGGACGGGGTCTTCACGTGATCAAGTAGTGTCGTCTTCCATACAACATCAAGCCCTTCATGGATGAGGTATTATGTGATGTTTCTCCCCTTGATGTTTGTTATGTATTATTAGGCCAACCATACTTGTGGAAGTGACATGTTGTGTACGAGTCAAGACCTCACGTTCTTATTGTTACTTTGGGAAATAAGTTGTACAAGATACTAGAGGTAGCACCGCCTACTACCATCTCTTTGGTTACTGTAAAACAATGCAGTAAGCTCATTTCCAAAACCAAGAAAATTTTTTTCCTCGTGATACGCCCTCAGGGAAAGAAGAATACTATGACCATGACCTCCAAACAGGGCCCCTCTACACAACAACAACATATGGACAAGGTCATGGAGGAGTACGAGAACATCTTCACCTCCTTCGCAGAGGTACCTTTGCATTGTCAGGTCAAGCACTCCATCGATCTGACCCTAGGTTCATTGTTGCCCAATGGACCAATCTATCATTAATCTATTCTGGAGAGCGACAAAATCAAGAGGCAGATTCAGGAGTTGTTGCAAAAAGGTCACATCCAACCGAGATGTTACAGAAAGGTCACATCCAGCCCTGTGGGAGCCTGATTGTGTTGGTACATAAGAAGGATGGGACTTGGAGACTCATTATTAACTATCAGTTGCTTAACAAGATCACTATCTAGAATAGGTATTCGATCCCATGGATTGATGACCTTATGGACCAACTCAAGGGGGGGAAATATTTTAGCAAGATCGACTTGAAGTCCGGATATCACTAATTACCAATTGAACCCTCTAATGTATGGAAGACTTCCTTCAAAGTGAAGGAGGGCCTTTTCGAATAGTTGGTTATGCCTTTTGGGTTGACAAATTCTCCTGCAACCTTCATGAGATTGATGGATGACATCATGCAACCATTCACCAACTCATTTTTAGTGGTATACTTGGATGACATCCTGATCTTCAGCCAGAGTTGGGAATAACACCTCCACCACATCCAACAAGTTCTCCAAACACTGTGGAAACACAATTTTGGTTTAGTGGGTCCTGACCTTGGTTCAAAATTAAGTTTTCCAAACAAATCCCTACGCTACTAGTCCTTTCGACATCAATCCGTAGAGCACGGACTGAAGTCTCACCCGAAGTAGTATGGGGAGATGCTGGAACCAATTTTTTGCACCCAGAGATGGTTATGATGTCGTTTTATAACCTAAACCTTCTTTCGTGTAGATCGATAAGCCCTTGAGGCTTATCAATATGACTCCCTCTTACTAACCTTTAGGTCCTCGGGAAGGTCTATGACTGTCTTTCGCAGATCCTAAACTAGTGAATCAACCACTTACACACCTTTTTAATTACTCCTAAGTTTGTTATTACCGAAATTGGCTTAAGTATTTGATATTTATAGCATGCATTAAGATATTCTTCATGTAAACAGATATTATTACTTGCATTCATATAACAATGTAAACCATGCAGAATCACACATCAATACAATATTAAATCATAAACCCAATGTTCATTATAACGTAAATGCATTCATAACATAAGTAAATAGGTAAAAACATAGATATTTCCAGAATAACCTCTTTATTGATGCTTCATATTTGCTTACAGACTCAAGACTTCCCTGTGCACTCAGCTATAGGGATCCGCGCACTCAGCTGCAAACTCTACTTCAGGCCTCTAGACACATAGTTGTAGAGCCTCTCTACTCTAAGACTCTTTTCTTTTCACTTCTAATGATGCATTACATTTTTCATCAACTACACTTCTTCGCTTATACTCTCTAAGACTCTCCTTTTTATATAATCCTATGGTCCGCAAACCATGGGTAGGTCAATATAAGCTGACACAACTTACATAAAAGAGGGGGAAATCCCCTTATTACACTTACTATCTATGTGCTCCACAACCATATCTTGCAGAGACTTTACACTTTATGTCACAAAAACTTGGGCTACTACCCCAAAACTTGGGATCTTTCCCCAAAATTGATAATAGGGGACCCTATCCCAACAAACCCCCAACACAAATATCATGACTCGCCCTCAAGTCACTCTACTGGTGTGGAGATCTTAGTGCAGAGACCTCCTTGGTCGACTTGTGACATTGCTACTGTAGTCGCACTCTGCATGGCTACCTGCTTGAGCTGCTCAACCAGTTGCTCGGTTGTTGCTCCTGCAATGTCTTCTTTGACCTTCTATTAGGTCCTCTGGAGGCCTACTAGCTTCTCTTCAATGGCGGTAGAGATAACATATGCCTCATCCAACCAAGGCCCCAATCTAGCCTTGAGGACCACCTCTTTGCATTGCACTGCCTCCACATGTTCGAGCAAATGTTTTGCCTCATGTAGCTTAGCCAGTCATTGTGAGATAGGGACAGTGTGCATCATCGATCTTGCTTCTTCATACTATTGTTGTAACTCTCACGCCTTTGTGTTCAACCTCTGCAGGTTAGGATTCTCCTACAAAGTTGTAATGACCTCCATCGACTATTCAAAGACCACGGTACAATCCGCCACCGTAGTATCCACTGTCGTGACTCCATCCTTTACAGCTGCCTCACGCTATTCTCTAACCTCTAGTGGAGTTTAAGGTTGTGACTTCAACTTGAGCTCTATGATTCTAAGGTTTAGTTCAAACTGAACCTTGGCCTCCATCGATGCTTCTTCTGGGATATGCAGCTCTAGAACGGTTTTGAATGCTTTGACTACCACTCCTATAGTGCACTCATTCTTCTCCTGAACCTTCTTCTAGTCTTCTAGCATGACTATCTTCTCAACGAATATCTATTTTCCGTTGACATTCTACTTGTTGATCATGCTCAACGTGCACTGCTCTCAGGCCTTAAGATCTTCAATCAAACCTGCTTGTAGTGTGTGAAGGAACTCACTAGGGAGCGCGACCAAGTTGAGGACAACATTCCTCAATGCGTTGACAGTAATCTTGTCAGCTTCTGCCTCTTCGCTCAGAGCTCCATCTGTCAACCCAACTGCTTGGAGATTCAAGGATCGAACCAATATTATGGCTTTAGTGGTCCCCAATGCAAAACTAGTTGATGTCATGCTACTCTGCCCTGCACCTGATTGCAGTCTAGTTGTTTGGATCTATAGCTCACGCATACCCATCTGTATGGAACTTAAGGCCTACTTCTGCTGCTGCTCAAACTGCTGCAGCAGTTCTACAGTCGTACCTCTTACCTTGTCTCCAATATCATCCACGTCACCCTCTGTGAAGGTGATTAGATCGAGCGATGATTTGGAGGCCTTGATCTTCTTCTGCTACCCCTCCTTTTCTTGTCCCCTATGTCTCTTTACGTAAAAAGGAGTTCTCTCTAAATTTCTGCCTCCCTATTTCGACTATTCATCGTCCTCAGTTTGAGGTGAAGGATATTTCTAACTCTTGTCATAGTCACGCTCTTCCTATTTCATTTGCTCCTTCATGGTGCACTCCCCTTCTGCATGTCCCTTGTCCTTGGTCTCCTTTTTCCTCTTCTCTACCAATTGTTGCACCTTCATTTGAGCTACTTCCTTCTTCTGTTTCTCCACGGACTTTCTAGTCTTGGCTACCAAATCTGATGGTGTGTTTCAATCTACTGGCCATCATTTGAGCAATTATCTAGGTATGAGGAGTTCAAAGCAGACTTCCACCAAGTTTACATTAGTGCGGTGAATTGATGGATGCGCGGATGCTTTCCTCCATCAGCACCCAAAAGATTTTGCTTTCGCAAACCCGCACAGCATCCTTTGTGGCCCATAGTGAAGCAAACTTTACAGCTTCTGGTAAATCTGTTTGAATTGGAGGAAAATGGTTGTCCTCTTGGAATTCCCATGCTACCAACACAATTGAAAGTAAGAGCCATGAGTAATGAAATGTCTTGCTTTGGTCCTATTCCTCCCTGCATTTCACGAGGAATTCACTTCATAGTTAGTGTTATCACTCCAGGAAACTCTCCTAGGTTGTAGCTCGGAGATGCTTGGTAACATATAATCTTCAATATTTGTTCTTTGAACTATTGGAATAAATGATGGTTTGAATCAAGTTAGATAACCATTTCAGCTCTGTTTTCACTCAAGGCATGCATGAACGCTCTCACCAATACAAGGCTTTAGACCACTAATGCTCAATAATTTATAAATTTAATGGATAGATCGAGAATACTGACTATTACCAGCAAATTGCATACATAAACATAAATCAATGGCTAGCTATAGGTAGCAAAAGAGAATACTGACTATACTGGAAGATGCATATATGACCACATATGGATGGCTAGCTACAGGCAGTGAAGAAGCTTGCAAATCTATTTTATCAAAGCAGAGATAAGATGATAGTTATCTGGCCTTAGACACAAAGAAAACATGAACAAATTGTTCAAGTGCAACCATAGAACATCAAAGAGAATGGACATTGAACATATAATGGCAAAATAAGCTTATATTTCTAGAATGAAGATGAGAAGATTGAAGGAACAGAGGAGGAATAATCTCTAGAAGTTGAACCCCTATTACATCTTACTTTCAACTATTTATAGCCTATTTACAATGCTCCTGAGCTCTAAGAGGCTCAGAGTCTTAATCTATCTAATTTGCATTGTTAACTAATTTGATGCCCTCTAGGCAAGAATGGGATCAGAGTTTTCTGCTTCTGACAGCAAAGTAACCACTTTTAGATATTTTTGATAGCTTTCTGTGATTTTTGGGAGCTCTCTCGTGCCAGAGATGCCCCATAATTTTCGCTGGTGTGGCTATTGTGTTGTATGTGCTGTTGATGCCCATGATGTCTCTGTTTCGGGTGAGTTGCATGTTGTGGCTTTTCTCTTTCCCTTTCCAACCCCTACTTCCTAGCAATATGTTTCTAGGGCTCTGTTATATGGTGGGATGTGTCTTCGGGTGTTCTAATCCCTTTAAATGGCCCCTTTCTATTAATACATGACCGTTTTCTATTTTAAACAAAAAACACAACAATACTGAGACATCCTACCCTTCTGCGTCCTTTTCAGACTTCAAAAATTCTTAGATATGGCTTATCCTCCTCTTGGATCCGCCCTTGCAGTGATAACACATCTCCACCATCGATCTAGGAGTCCTAGATCCAACGGTGATGATCCATTTCGAGTGTCTCTTTTTTACTAGAGTTAACCGCCCGATGAGGGTGGTTTTCTCTCTCCTCATCTTGGACACATGGTAGCAAATATATGGCATTGAGCGGAACTCGGCCTAAACCACTTACCGCCCATGGCTCCCCTGAAATCCTATCAATTTTGTCATTTCTTTGTGTTTCAAAAATGCACCAAAACATTGAAAATCATTAAAAAACAGACCTTGGCAGACTTCAAAAATTATATTGTTCGCTTCTCGGACCCTTTCGAGTCCAGGCTTCACCGCAATCAAAAGGCCTCAAGGCTTCCTTTGTATTTTGTTCAAACAACGAAAATACACGAAAAACATTAAAATATGGGCATTAGTGGACTTGAAATCATATATATTTTGCTTCCCAGACCCATTTGGGTCTGGGTCTTATCGAATATCGCAAACCTAGCTTCCCTTTGTATTTCATTTATACAACGAAAATACACCAAAAATGCTTTAGAAATAGCTTTGGCATGGACTTCAAACTTTCTGAATTCCCATATATACAGCGGTTGGGTTCGGGTATCAGGTTGCCCATATGTATGTGCATAGGCCACTCCCCTTGGTATTGCACTGATGCAATGTCAGCGATGCGATAAATCGTAATCGCAAATCGTTCACTCCTCGGGCCTCTATATATATAACATAAGCTCCCCGCTGATGCAACCCACCGATCCAATCATCGGCAATTGCTGATCAGCAGTGTCATGCGCCCACCTTTAAACTGTCACCTCTACCCGACCGATTGTGATTAGCTACCCAGATCTGGGCCGTTGATCAGCGAGATCTAACAACGGTTATTCATTCCTCTGATAATATTGTGTTTGTGGATTTTTCATGGTTCTGTAAGCATTTTAGCCTCCTGATAGTGCATTTCTGCCCTTCCAAGGGCTTTCCTCTTACGCTGATTTTGATCATTAGATGATCTTTGAGAAAAAATTGAAGATTTCAAGGGCACTAATGGATCTATTTGTGGGCCTTTTACCAGCAAGGCTAGCATTGGCTCCTTCTGGGGATGAAATCCTCCCTGTGAGGTTTCAAGGATCACAGATCAATGCCTTTCCTGTAAAACAAGATCAAATCTTTCTCCTAGTGTTCCATTGGGCATGGAGTCTATTTAGCATAAAATAAAAACTGAAAGAAAAACATATTTACAATACCAAGGATTCAAGGCCTTAAATGAGAACTGCCCATTTATTGGACTACCAAAAGTATCTCCTCCTTCTAGACTGTGCAAAATGAATGTATTGTTCTGTTGAACTTGAGCGATGAAAAACAGACCTGTCCATAAGGAGTCAAACTTGCCATGATTACCTTTCTTTTCCTTAAATGCATCCCATTTAAGTACCCAATCACCAACTTTGAAATTTTCCACTTTTTCCTTCCTATCGAAGGTTTCTTTGATTTTCTTTTGATGAGATTTTGACTTCTTAACCAGCTACTCTCTGATCTGCTGTAGTTCAACCAGGTTATTCATTCTTCTCACCATGTCGTTCTCTTCATCTTGTTCTTCTTGCAAGAACTTAGCCATGGGGAGAATCAGCTAGATGGGGAAACATCAGTGCCATAAACCAGTTTGAATGGAGAATTCCCTATCGACTTTTTGATGGTAACTATGTTAGGCCATAGTGCAAACTTCAACTTGGAATCCTAGCTCTTTTTGTTGTCCTCTAATAGTTTTTTTATTACCCTTACCATACTCTTGTTAGATGATTCTTCCAGGCCATTTTCCTTAGGGATAATATGAGGTAGAATGCACTACTTGAATACCCATGGATTCAGTCATGTCCACCAATTCTTTCGCATTGAAAGCTGATGCGTTATCAGTGACTAGTTTGGTTGTGCAACCAAATCTAGTGAAAATATTCTCATTCAAGAACTTTATGACAACTTGGTGATTGGAATTCTTAGTGCATATAGCCTCAATCCACTTGGTGAAATAATCAGTGGCTACTAAGATCCATTTGTGTTGGCCACTAGAATGTGGGTTGATCTCACCTATAAAGTCCAAGCCCCACTGCTGGAAGGGACCATTGACATGTATTGGCTTCAAGGGTAGATATTTTAGCTGTTGTCTTATTGCAAACGTCTGACACTTGTCACAAGCTTTTACAAAAGAAAACACATCATAGAATAGAGTAGGGAAATAATATCTAGCCCTCAAGATTTTTTTAGCTATGATTTTCCAATAATGATGCCCTCCACAAATGTTAGAATGGAACTGATGTATGAATTCTACATATTGTTGTTTATCTAGACACCTCAAGAGGATTCCTGATGGGTCTTTCCAATAAATCAGATTTTTATTAATGCATAATTTGGTTGATCTGAGTTTAATGACATGAACTTGACTTGCGCTAAGCCCTGGAGGGACTTCTAGCTTTTGAAAAAATTGAACTATGTTGTAATACCATTCACATGTGGCTAGATTTTCAACCAAACACTGATTCTTCTTTTGCTCTTCTACTGCTCCCTCTGTCTACTCATCATTTGAATTTAGACCCATGGAATTTATGTCTAACAAGCTGCAATTTTCTTTAGCCATAAGTTTAGCCAAGCCCTGGATTTTGACAAGCTTAGTGGGCTCCACCTCTATGTTAAACTCTATGAATTTGCAATCCATTTAGCTCTCTTCCCATCAATATCTGGCTGAGTTAAGAAATCTTTTACTGAGGTTGAAGGTACATATGCAACTACTTTGGAATGTAGAATATAAATTCTGAATGCCTTTAAAGACTTTATGAGAGCATAAGCTTGTTTTTCAATAAGGTCACACCTTAGTTCAACATCCCTTAAACTTTTGCTGAAAAAGGCCACGGGGTGCTCTATGCCTTCATCATTTTTCTACAACAAAACTACTACAAGTGTATCATAAGAGGCAAAAGAGAAGATACAAAACTCCTTAGTGAAATCTAGGCTGATTGGAGTGGGAGATTCCATGATAGCTTGCTTGATGGCTTCAAAATAGCTTCTTGAAGAATTTGTCCATTTTATTTATGTTCCTTTCTTCAGCATGGAAGTGATGTACTTTACAAGCTCTGCAAAGTTTGGAATGAACCTGCTTACAAAGTTAATCTTACCCAAGAAGGATTGAAAGTCCCTTTTCAACCTTGGGATGGATAATGTCTGAATAACATGAAACCTTGTTGGATCAATCTTCACATCTTCAACAGAAATAATATGTCCCAGAAGTTTGCCTTCTTCTAGATCAAACTGTGGCTTCTTTGGGTTCACTAAAATTCCAAACTGTCTACACTTTAGGAAGACCTTCTTCAAATGCTGTAAATGGTCTTTGTGGCTGCTGGAGAAGACTGTTGTGTCATCAAGATAAATAAGGACAAACTTGTCCTTCTCTCCCACAAAAGCTATGTCCATGGCCCTCTGAAAAGTAGCCCTAGCATTCATCAGCCTGAAAGGCATCTTGGAGTACATGAAAGTGCCCTAAGGAGTTGTGAAGGTGGTATTTTCCTGATCTTCAGGGGTACAATAATCTGATTGTAACCTGAAAATCCATCTAAGAAAGACATGACTCTAGCCCCTAAAACTCTTTGCAACAAGTGTTCCATCTTGGGCAGGGGACAATTATCTTTTTTAGAGCACTTGTTCAGATTTCTGAAGTCAACACAAAACCTGATTTTTCCATTTTTCTTTCTTACTACCACAAGGTCGGCTATCCACTTTGAATACCTTAGGGGAACTATGATTTTTGCATCCAACAACTTCTTGATTTCTTTCTCAATCAAGAGAAATAAGAGAGGGTTGATAGGTCTTAATTTTTGCTTAAAAGGGATGGCGTTATTTTCCAATGGGATCTTATGTTAAATGATGTATGCATAATAGGTTTTAAGATCATTGTATTCCCGGGAAAAAATGTTAGCAAATTGCTTCATGAGGGTGCAATACTCAGAATTCTAGGCAGAGGACAAATGCGTGGACAGATTTATGTCTTTTGGATGTGTTGGGCTCCCCATATTATGTTTACAGACAACAGACTCATTCTTTGTTTTGGTAGGCTTATAGGGCATGTCGTTATGATCGAAAAGCTTCTCTAGAGGCACCAATCTTTTTGGTATGTGATTACTAGGCAGTTGGACGATGCTTCCTAGGACGATTTCGCTTTTCAGCTTGGACTGGCTGCATTCTTCCATGGTTTCATTTTCTTGGTCGATGTGTGTTTCAGCAAATTCCTCAACAACTTGTAAAAACCTGTTAATTTCCTCATCATCTTCAAAAACTCTCCAATACTTGACATTGTCTGGTAGAGATGGTCTATATTTTACCTGAACTTCATATGTCAATTTAGGAGGCAAAGGAGGAATAAATGTGCTAGCAGACACAGCAAGGGAGTCGGCAAGTTGGTTCTTCATTCTTGGAATATAAGAAATGCTAAAATTATTAAAAGAGTCCATGAGCCTCCATACCCCATCTCTGTATGCCTTCTGCCTTGGATGCTTAGCTTGGAAAGTTTTATTTACCTGCTGAATAATGAGGTCTGCGTCTCCAAACACTTTCAGGCCTTTGATACCCATTTCTTTAGCAACGCTTAAGCCTAGAATCAAAGCTTCGTACTTTGCGATGTTGTTTGTGACCTGAAAGGTTAATTTGAAAGATAAATGAATTTATTCCTATGTTGGGGACATAAGGACTACACCTACCCCTACAGTTTCTTTAGAGAAAGCCCCATCAAAAAAACATATCCCAAATCTGTGGGTTTTCTTCCTCTGCTATCTGGAAAACTGGTTTCTTGAGCTACATGGAGGCCAATTGAGATTCTTCAATATGAAGAATACAAGCTCCAAAATCAATGTCGATAGCATATATGGGATGATTGGTGGGATTCTTTTCATCACTAATTATATAAGCTAGCTAAGCTTATCTGTATAATCTCTTGCTCTCTCCTCTGAAAACTGGAACGGTAGCATAAGACAGGCCATTTTGTAATGATCCACCTAACCTCTTGATCCAACCTCCGAAAAGTAACATACTGAACTTTGGGGGTACAACTTCCACCACAATATCCATCATCATGCTTTTCATAGGAAGCTAAGACAAAGTGATGTCTAGGTCCTTGATTAATCCTAGACATTTCACTTTTCTAGTGTCAAAAGAGAATAGGTCATGATAAGGCTTTGTGATGTCAAGACCCAACTCATCCATGACAGCCTTGGGCATTAGATTATGGTTGGCTCCAGTGTCCAAAAGGCAGTTGTGAATGATTTTTTCATGAATAGTCAGAGACACATAGAATGATGGGGAGTTGTCTTCACAATTTTCAATCATTGGGTTGAGAATAACAATTGGCTTGCCATATTGCAAATTTACACAGTCAGTGGAGCCTTGGGTGGCTTTAGGCGCAAGGGCTTCGAGGATGGATCTTTTGAAGGACTCATTCTTCACTAGTTCAATCAGAGGCATAGGTATTCTTAGTTTCTGAATTTCTAATTGAAAAATAAAAGGAGAAGGAGAGTTGTTAAGGCCTCTTACCTTGTGAGTTGGAGCTTTGAGGATGATGGGATCAACTACCTATTGCTTTTGCTTATTAGCTTGCTCTAGTGCAGGAACAAAAACTCTTTGAATAGGAGTTTCCTTGGCATTATTCATCTTTGACCTTAGATTATATCTTTGTTGATCTATAGTTTGTAGAACAACTTCACCATCCCATTCTTGGTTTATCTGGTCATTGAATAATGACTTTTCATAGGCAGTTGAGGTCAAAAAGGAGGCATTCCCTTTGTCTTCTAGACAATGGATCTGATCATCTTCTTCAAATTTCTCTTCTTCCATGACTACATTTTGGAAAGGGGTCTTCACCCTTTGGTCTTCATTGACATATTTGCTTCTTTACTTCAGTATGGATTTGGATTTCTAGGAGCAAAGGTATTAGGAACTCTTCCTTTCCCAGGGTGCTGCTCCACTTTAAATTTGGAGATTTCAGAGGCTAGTGCCTCTATCATCTTAGTCATTTTATCTATCTTGAGATCTGAGGATGATGAAGACTCACCCCTCTATCTTCTCCTATCAACATTACCTTTGAGCTTTTCTACAGCCATGATGTTTGATTCTACTTCCAAGGCTGCATCTTGCATATCAGCCAAAGTAGCACATTGCCTCTCCCTCAATAGTAGGCAGAAGTCAGAATCAAAATCACTAGCATAGGTGAGCCTAGTAGAGGTAGTGGTGGGTTTTACTTTAGCTGGTATATTGTTGTACATGTGGTTACATCTCTTATTAAAATCAGACAACAACTCACCATTTTCTCTCTTTAAGTTGCCAAACTCAGTGTGGTAGTAGAGTAGATCCTTCTTATCCCCCCAATGCTTTAGGAATGCATCATCTAAAGGCTGAATATCTGCTATAGATCTTGGGGTTAGTTCTCTGAACCATTTTCTAGCCTCTCCATCTAGGCTTTGGACAAAGACTCTCATCCAGACATCATCTTCACTAATGTCCAAGTTATCAGCATAGCTATAGAATGATTCAAGATTTTATTTAGTAGTAACACCTTCAGTCCCAGTGAATTTAGGCCTATATTTCTGATATTCTCCAGTAGGCATGGCATTTAAAGGAGTGGGCAGTATTAGAGGTCCATACCTAGCAGTTATGATTCCTTTTATTTTGGTAGGTGCTTGTGGCCCTGCCATAGCTATGGTGGCTATATGGGTACTGGGAGTTTGAATGATAGAGGGCTGAGGAGTGATTGATAGGACTAGAGGAGTATGATGGATAGGAGGTGAGGTTTCCTTTGGGCTTACAACAAAAGGAAAACCTAAAGAATTAGGAGCTTTATGAATCTTTAAGATATTTTCTTCACTGCTAGTATTAGAAGCCATACTCTTAAAATGTATTTTCTCTATTATAAGATTTTCTTGAAGAGATATAGAAGATTGTTTAGGATTACCTGAATCTGATGCTCCTTTCTGCAATGCCTTTCTTTCTTTGATGATTTTTTCAGGGTCAAGTACTGGATCAACTTGTGACTTCTGAGGATTTCTCCAAGTATGCCTCACAAACTGAGCCAGAACTATGAAGTGGAGTCGCCAAGAGGTTCGACCTCCAGTAGAGTTGCCAAATAGATGATTACAACCAAAAATGTACCCAGATTTTGTCTATCATCAAAGCTAGATATTTTTTAGTTCCCAAGGAAGTTAAGCTTTAGTTTCCTCTCCCCAGCAGTTGCGCCAATTATGTTATCACTCTAGGAAACTCTCCTAGGTTGTACCTCGGAGATGCCTAGTAACATATAATCTTCAATATTTGTTCTCTAAAATATTGGAATAAATGATGGTTTGGATCAAGTTAGATAACCATTTCAGCTCTGTTTTCACTTAAGGCATGCATGAACGCTCTCACCAATACAAGGCTTTAGACCACTAATGCTCAATAATTTATAAATTTAATGGATAGATGGAGAATATTGACTATACCAGCAGATTGCATACATAAACATAAATGAATGGCTAGCTACAGGTAGCAAAAGAGAATACTGACTATACTAGCAGATGCATATATGACCACATATGGATGGCTAGCTACATGAAGCAAAGAAGCTTGCAAATCTATTTTATCAAAGAAGAGATAAGATGACAGTTATCTGGCCTTAGACACAAAGAAAACATGAACAAATTGTTCAAGTGCAAGCATAGAACAACAAAGAGAATGGACCCTGAACATATAATGGAAAAAGAAGCTTATATTGCTAGAATGAAGATGAGAAGCTTGAAGGAACAGAGGAGGAATAATATTCATAAGTTGAACCCCTATTACATCTTACTTTCAGCTATTTATAGCATGTTTACAATGCTCCTGAGCTTTAAGAGGCTCGTATTCTTAATCTATCTGATCTGCATTGTTAACTAATTTGATGCCCTCTAGGCAAGAATGGGATCAGAGTTTTTTGCTTCTGACAGCAAAGTAACTGCTTTCAAATGTTTTTGGTAGCTTGTTGTGATGTCTGGGAGCTCTCTCATGCCAGAGATGCCCCATAATGTTTGTTGGTGTGACTGTTGCACTGTCTGTGCTGTTGATGCCCATGATGTCTCTGTTTCGGGCGAGCTGCGTGCTATGGCCTTTCTCTTTCCCTTTTTGACCCCTGCTTCCCAGCAATATGTTTCTTGGACTCTATTATATGGAGGGATGTTTCTTCAGCCATTATAATCCCTTTAAATGGCCCCTTTCTGTTAATACATTATTGTTTTCATTTTAAACAGAAAACATAGCAATACTAAGACATCCTGCCCTTCTGCATCCTTTTTGGACTTCAAAAATTATTAGATATGGCTTATTCTCCTCTTGGGTCCACCCTTACAGTGATAACACATCTCCACCGTCGATCTGGGAATCCTAGATCCAATGGTGATGATCCATTTCGGGCATCCCTTTTGTACTAGAGTTAACCTCCCAATGAGGGTGGTTTTCTCTCTCCTCATCTTGGACACGTGGAAACTACTATATGGCATCGAGTGTAACTCGGCCTAAATCACTTACCGCCCATGGCTCCCCCAAAATCCTGCCGGTTTTTTCATTTCTTTGTGTTTCAAAAATGCACCAAAACATTGAAAATCATTAAAAAATAGACCTTGGAAGACTTCAAAAATTATATTTTTCGCTTCCCTGACCCTTTCGTTTATGGGCTTCATTGCAATCGCAAGGCCTCAAGGCTTCCTTTGTATTTCATTGAAACAATGAAAATACATGAAAAACAATCAAATATGGGCTTTAGCGGACCTAAAATCATATATATTTTGCTTCCCAGACCCTTTTGGGTCTGGGTCTTATCGCATATCGCAAACCCAACTTCCCTTTGTATTTTGTTTATACAACGAAAATACACAAAAAATGCTTTAGAAACAGCTTTGGTGCGGACTTCAAACTTTATGAATTCTCATATATACTGTGGTCAAGTCCGGGTATCGGGTCACCCATATGTATGTGCATAGGCCCCGCCCCTTGGTATAGCACTGATGCGATATCAGCGATGCGATAAATCACAATTGTGAGTTGTTCACTCCCCAGGGCTTTATATATATAACATATGTTCCCCGCCAATGTGACCTTCCAATCCGATCATCGACGATTGCTGAGCGATGGTGTCATGCGCCCGCCTTTAGACTATCACCTTTGCCCGGCCGATTGTGATTAGCCACCTAGATTTGGGCCGTTGATCAGCCAGATCTGACAGTGGCTATTCATTCCTCTGTTTAAGCCTACGATTGTGGATTTTCCATGGTTCTTTAAGCATTTTAGCCTCCTGATAGTGCATTTCTGCCCTTCCAAGGGCTTTCCTCTTACACTGATTTTGATCATTAGATGATCTTTGAGTAAAAATTGAAGATTTCAAGGCCACTAATCGATTTATTTGTGGGCCTTTTGCCAGCAAGGCTAATAGGTAGCGTGCCCAGTTGAACTGTACGCCCTCTGCGCATTGTGTGGCTAGCGAAACCACTAGTGCCGGAATCTCATCCGCACGACACTTTGTCATTATTTTGCCAGCCAATGTTTGGGTGGTCACCTTTACTGCAAGATCAGTAATATTAGAGATGGAATAACTGTGTGCTTTATTGACAAGTTTGAACTTGTCCTTCATCTTCTTAGCAAGGTCACGCTCACTTGTCTTGCCGACAAATGCCTTTTTTGGATTCAGTTTAGAGTGAGGGAGTAATGTGATCCTATTGATTAGCATATTAGTGATTGGTATTGGCTCACCCCACTACAAGCACCTACCATGCATAAGGCACAACAACTGCTTGAAGATCGTCAAGTTTATGGGTGCGCAGTGGTAGTGCGGCACCCATAGCATGTTCAACAACCCGACCTTGTTGACCCCCCAAATCCATTCCATTAGCTCGAGCATGGAGACATTGGACTCCTTGTAGAACACGTGCTTCATGAATGTATCGGTAGCAAGGTGGGGAAACTACTCAATGTTTCCCAAATCCCAATCTTCAAGATTCAAATGTGGGATGTGTGCCAAGTGCGAACCTTCAAATGTTATTTTTTCTAGAATCAGAGGGCTGTTTAGGAGGAACTATCCCTCATCTAGGTCCATCGAGGCCTTCACCTTACCCTGGTACAAAGGGATGTACTCTAACATCTTTGAAATAGGGTCTACCCCCTCAACATCTACGTCTTCCTTTCCCTCGTTAGCCTCTAGGTCTACCACTTTGCCTTTCTCCTGTACTGTGGGCTTTTATTTCTGCTGCGCCTATGTAGCTGCATGTTTCCTTGGTGACTCACACACCGACAACATCTTCTTCCATTTATCCTTCTTCAGCTTAGGAACATCTCTTGGTGGCGTAGGCTTCGGCCTAGGTGACCTTAGCACCTTAGGCACTGCTATAGGAACCTCCATACTCATGACTTCAGGGCCAACTCCCTCAAAGGTGACAATGCCTCTAGTACTAGCGGTCTCAGCTAGTGCAGACATGAACATGTTAATGAGGTTCTGGGTTTCCTCAAGTAATCTATCAAACAAAAAGCTACCAATCAAGTCCTCAAAGAGCTCACGGTTCATGCGTAATAGATAGCACAACACATAAATTCTCAAAATGTAAAGTATTTCTCATTGGATGGCCATCTAAAATTTATAGGCAATTTCAAATTCACATTCGGTTTTTGCCCCCAAAATCCTTCCATAAATGCGATATTGGCGGCATATTTCCAAAGATTTCACACTTGATTTTAGCCTTAAATGCCTTAAATGTTGGTTGTCCACTCCTCGTAACCATGTTCTGGCAATAAAATCATTAACAGTGACTATAACAGTCACTTTCTGGCCATGTTGCGTAGTCTCTCATCCTATAGCGTAGATCCCTTCGCGTGTTTGTTGATACTGTGACGCCCTTCTATTCCATGCAGGCCCCTCATCGCACAGCTCTACAATTCAGGCAATGTAGTTTATAGTCCCACGCCTCCTTGGAGCTATCTGGAGTGCTAAGACTATGTTACTATCATATAATCATCTGGCCAGATCCCTAGTGTATGGCTTCAATCAGCTCCCATTTTTCTTTCTGGGAAATGGATCTCCATTCAATTTTACAAGTTGAACTATGCCACCATCAGTAATCTCCTTGATCACAATGGCCCTAGCTAATGCATCTGAAATTTTCCTTGAAATTTATCAAACTTGCTATCATATAATAAAACTAAATTGTTTGCCTTGAAGGTGCACAGTTTGATGTGTCAATCGTGCCATGCCTTTTCACGCTCCTTCTAAACTCTATGATGGAATCTAGCCAAGAATCTATCTTCCTCCAGCTCTTTCAGCTGTGTGAGCCTCTCTTCTAAGGCTACGTGGTCCACCATCTCTCTGAATGCTACTATAAGTAGACTAGGTACAATGTATTCCATCGACATCACAGCTTCTATGCCATAGACCAGCCTGAAAGGTGTTTGTCCAGTCAAATTCTTACAAGTAGTTCCATAGGCCCATAACATTGCTAGTATGCACATGTCACAATCATTCCTTTGCGCATTACAAATGTTTGTTAGTGCATTCTCCAATATCTTATTAAACGCTTTCACCATCCCATTAGCCTGAGGATGATATGGCGTGATTTTTTTATGATACACTTGGAATTCTTCCATCAGTGCGCTAATCATTTCATTAAGGAAATGCGTACCACGATCACTCATCAAAATCTTCAGGAAACTGAACTTGGTCAGCACATATTCAAACAGGAATGTCACTGTTGTTGCCCCTGTACAATCCTTTACAGACTACACCTCTGCCCATCTAGTCAAATGCTACGTGGCGGTGATGATATACCACGCACCTGTCTTCTTTCCTGGAGGTTGAATTGGTCCTACAAAGTTGATTGCCCGATTTTCAAATGGATGCAACATCACTTACAATTCAAAGGAAGCTCATCTCTCCGTAATGGCCTACCTGTCCTCTAACATGCATCACACGCCCTACAATATGCTTTCGAATCCTTATGCAGTGTTGGCCACCATAGCCCAACGTGTAAAATCTTATGCACTATTGCTTTCTTGTATAATGGCCTCTCGCAGCCCCTCCATGAGCTTCAACTAGGATACTGCTTCATTCAAAATTAGGCACATAGTGTCACAATATCTCATTCGATCCCATTTTATACAAATGACATGCAATCACAAAGAAGTCTACTGCATGCACCACTAATTCCTTCTTCTGTTGACTAGTGTATCCCTCTGGAGCCATTCCCATAGCCAAGAAGTGGATGATGTTTGCAAAATTATTGTCTACCAAGTGCATTGCAAAGAGGTACGCGTCTGGCATCCGTTCCTCCAAATTAGTAGGCTCCTCTCCTGTTTCAATGCGTGATAGATGATCTGGTCTGAAATTCAATCACCTTGGCTTCACAATGACTTCGAAATCATACTCTTGAAACAACATCAACCATCTACATATATCCCCCCAACACAGACTTTTGACCAGGTAATTCAATGCAGAATGGTTTGTATACATTTTAAAGTGATTGCTTAGCAAGTAATTTCTAAACATCTAGAGCCCGTACACCGTAGCCAAACCTTCGTGCTTTGTTGTTGAATAGTTCTTTTTAGCCTTAGATGACTTCCTCCTTGTAAACGTGATAGGGTGATCCAACTCTCTCTCACCAGCCTATGTCAGTACTACCCCCAACGCAATACATGACACATCGACATGCACATGAAATTCCTTCTTCCAATCTGGCAATACTAGGATCTGCACAATGACCATCTTTTCTTTTAACACATCCAAGCTTTGCTAATATTCCTCATTCCAACAGAAGGTAGCATCCTTCTTCAACATTTTTTCCATCAGCGTGGTGATCTGAGCATAACCCTTGATGAACTTTTAGTAATAACCAATATGAACCAGTGTTGCATGTAGCTATTTAACACTTCTTGGTGCCTCCAAATTGGTTATAACCATGATCTTAGCTGGGTCAGCCATTAATCCTTGTCTGCACACTACATGACCCAACAAGATTCCAAAAGGGATGCAAAATAAACAATTTTTCAATTTTATCATGATCTAATACCTCCAACATGTATCCAACATCAAGTGCAAACTAGCTACACGACATTTGACTAATCCAAACACCATCAAATCATCATATTATACCTCCAAAAACTTATGAATGAACTCTTTGAATGCCGTAATGACTACGCGTGAAAATATTATCGGTGCATTCTTCACTCCAAAATGCATTACTGTATATTGGAAGCATCCCCACTCGGTTGCGAAGGTCGTCTTACTCATGTCTTCCGGTGTGATCTTGATCTGATGGCACTCCGAGAACCCATCAGTGAATGAATATGCTTCCTGTCCTCCTACATTATCCATCACTTCACTGGTGAATGGATTTGGAAAAGGAGCATGCACACAAGCATCATTCAACTTCCTCAGATCCATACAAATCCTTATCTCATCCTTATGCTTATTTTCCTGAACTAGCATAGGATTGATCCAATTAGACTCCTCCACTGGTTCAATGATCCTAGCTACCAACATTTTGTCCAACTCCAAGCAGAGCTTTTCTTTATACTTATGATTAAGGCGATATGGCTACTACTTCACAGGCTTTGTGTCTGGTTTCAACGTTATCCTTATTACTCCTAAATCTCTTATTATCCCTTTCAGGTCTAAAAAATTTGTAGGGAACAAATCCTAGTACTCGTGGAGCAACTCAACGACCTTATCCACTGTAGCATCATCCCAGTAGTCCCTTATCTTCACAAACATTAGCTCCGCTATGTTCCAATGTTTAATTGTTGAGTTTTTAGCGGCATGGTGATATCTGGATTCTCTATCTGTGACCCTTCAACTTTGTGGTGACCTTCTATCTCTGGGACATTAGTGTTCCTTGGATCCTCCTTTTCTTCTTAAATAGTCACATTGTATCACTCCAGCGCATGGCGCAGCTGGGTGGTCCAATATAGTTGAATCTAATTCAAGGGATCGTGTGGGATTCTGAAGATCGTTTCTTTGACCTCCTGTAACGCTTCATCAATGCACTCGAATCCATCTTCAAAGTTGAATTTCATCAAGAATCCCTGTCTCAAAATATCCCATTCATCTATGCCATGGAAGAGCTCTGTTTCCATGTACCAATTCATTGGTATCATGTCTAAAGTGTGCGAGAACAAATGCACCCACTCTAATTGCGGTTCTGATCCATAAGCATCAGTCCATTTTTCCAAGTAGTCACACAGATCACTCCTTCCATCATATTTCTCTGTTAATCACACCTTTGGGCGACCAAACCGCACCCTCATCAGTCTTCTGTAGTCGTGACATCTGTCGAAATTTTCCTTATGTGTACCCCACCATCTTGCAGGCGTAGCATGCAGTGCCAAGTCTGAGGCTTGGAAGCAATGCTTCTTTGGCACTTCCCTTTCAAATGCATCCAAAAATTTATCAACGTCACTTAAACCATCATAATAAGGCAAACTTCTTACCTTTGATGATACAAAGTGCAGAAATTTGATCATCATGTTACAACATAGTGTAGACACTTCGTGCAATTGATTCTACCAGTGTTTCAATTACTCATCTAAATCTGACGTGCAAGAGCTTTCACAGTCCCATGCAATACGCCCATCAGCTCTTGGATTCACCCAATCTTTATTTCGCGTCATTATCTTATCAATTTGGTCCAAATCATCACCACTTTCACAATCATGGACTGCTTCAGTTGATCTGATAATCACCCTATGAGTGACCTTAGTTAAATATTTATTAGTTAAAGGTATTACAGACTCATATGTTGGTGTGTCCAAGTTATTTAAGCAATAGATAGATCAGATTGTCAATACCCAGACACTTAGAAATGGAAAATAGTAGAGAAATACAGTAAGCAAATACAAGAACACAGGAAATTTAATAAGAAATTCACCCTATCCTCTGGGGCTACATCTTCGGTCCACCTCTCAGTGGTGGCCTTCTTTTATTGTGTCTTGAAGCATAGAATTTACAATGAAGGAGCTCAATGTGAGTCTCCTGAAACGGAACTTGCTTGGCAAGGTGGTTCTTGGAATCCCCAAGCCACTAGAGTACATAGACTCTTTTCCTTACCAGCTTTGTGACCTTCTGGTCTACAATGGAGAGAGCCCAATGTGATGCTCAGTCCAAACAGATCCTCTCTGGGATGGCTTAAATCCTTCAAGCTCGCTGGTGCTCGATGTTGCCTTTGGCCAGCTTGGCCCTTTGTCTTCCGTTCTGCTGTTGCTTCACTATCTTTCTTCTCTTTGTTCTTCCCTTCTATGTTCCATCCTCCTATCGGGATTCTGGTCTCTTATTTTTTTCTTCTCTCTTCCTCTATGTATTATATCTTTGTTCATGGCTTTAAGCCATTCATTTCCATGTCTGTTCATTTCCTCTTCCGCCTTCATCGAATTGCCTTCTGTAGCTGTGCTTGGAGTTCCCTGGCTCGGCGTCATCATCGGCTCATAGGGAGTGGCCACATGTCCTCCTGCGAATTGTGCCAACCTTTTGTCAGTTTAATTCTTCGATTACATCGTGGAATGAGTCTTCCACCACCGTGGTGGTAAAATTGAACTTCAAATCCCTCTAAATAGTGGCTCATTCCTTCGTCAATTTTGCTTCCCCTTCGGGTACAATCTCAGCCGTCCGATCTGGGGCCTCCAGATCCGACGCCATACTCACGTTTTGCACAGTTGACTTGCTCGACCTTTAGCATGCAATTAGTGGCAGTTTTCTATCTCCTCCACTTGCCACGCGTCGACCACTGAGTGGGATCGCTCCATTTTTTCCAATTCTGCTTACCATTTGAGGGCACCTCGACCAATACTGCTAGTTTTTCAGAGCGTGGGTCCCGCCTTGTCCTTTAGCGCTTTTCAACCCATGGTTCTTCGGCTGCCCACGCGTCCGATTACTCAGGGTTTCCCCATTTCGGCCCTTAATCTCGCCAATCGCGCATCAAAATCCACCTTTGTTTCCCAATCCAGGGCTCCTAGGGGCTAATTCAGCCTCCCGCGTGGTCTCCATGGGCCTCGGTTAGTGCACTTTGACCGAGGTCCTTGTTGTTCCACACTGGCTTCCATTGCCACTAGTTCAGGGTGTTTTTGATCGTTGTTTTGGAATTTTCAGAAGTTTGTCCCGACCTAATACAGTCATGGTTCTCTTTGACAGTTCTTTTATGGATCCAATTCGGATCATGACCTTCCTACTAAAAAGCTTTTGGACCACCAAAAGTTGGTTTTCTTTCAAGCATTCACTAAGTGAGGATACTGCTATCTCACTTGCCCAATATCAATCCACTTTGCACTGCTCGGCTTTGAACCTTTGAGTCCAATTCTGAGGTACTCAACATCTCCCCTGTGCATTTTCCTCACCTTCCTGTCCAAGATTGTGTCTTCCTACAATTCATTCAGATATTCAGGTAGCAGGTCATCAATAGAAGGCAATTGAATTTTCTCTTGGGGATCCTCAATCATTGAAGGTTCAAACAATCTCAAGCAATCTGCATTTATGACTGAGTAGATGTGCATGTAAGCTGGTAGATTAAGGTGAAAATAATTTTCACCAATCTTCTCAAGTATCCTAAAAGGTCCATACCTGATAGGCTTTAGCTTTTTACCTTCACCTTGCCTCCTATCCTTGCAGATGTACAACCAAACCTGGTCTCCAAATTGAAAACTATGCTCCATCCGATGCTTGTCATGCCTTGCATTGTATTTGGCTTGGCTCTTTTCCAGCTATTCCTGTACTGCCTGGTGGATCTCCTAGATCTATTCAATGAACCTAGTTGCCTTGTCCACATCACTGTGTCCATCAACTTTGGTATCTTTACCAAAGACAAAACCCAAAGGAGACCTTGGTATGAAACCAAAACAGGTCTCAAAAGAAGACCTCTGTGTAAAAGAGTGTCTTGCCCTATTGTAAGCATGATGCACATAACATAAGTGTTCATCCCAAAGCTTAGGATTTTTTTTGCCATATCCTTTGAGTAACTGGTTCACTGTCATGTTAACTACTTCTGTCTATCCATTGGTTTGTGGATGGAAAGTTGTGCTTTTCTTCAGTTGGGTGTCCATCAGTTCCCACAGACT